>CATKHJ010513283.1:0-25892 GCA_949750685.1 Vernicia montana
TACAAAATTAACAAATATTAATTAAACAAATTAATTTAAAAAAAGTCTAAAATTTACAAATTACAAATAAATTGCACAAATTAACATATAATTAACAAAAATACATCAAATAAAAAAATACATCAAATTAACAAAAAAAAAAATACAAAATACATCAAATTAACAAAAAATACAAAATACAAATTTAACAAATATTAATTAAACAATTAAATTAACAAATTACCAATAAATTCCAAAAATTAACAAATAAACTAAAATTTACAAATTATCAATAAATTGAATAAATTAGCGTCAAATAAAAAAAAATCAAATTAACAAAAAATTACATAAAATTAACAAAATATATACAAATATTAATTAAAAAAAAACTAACCTAGAAATGACAAACGGCGGCGATGGAAAAAAGACCAGAACGGACGAACGGCAGGGACGGCACTGCAACTGACGCTGGCGAGAAGAACAGGGAGAGGATAAGAGAAGAAATCAGGAGAGAGAGAAAATGCAGGGGAGAGAGAGAAAATGCAGTTGAGAGGAGAGAGAAGAAGACCGAAGAAGAAGGGAGGAAGATGGATTATGTAAAATGATTTACCGACGGAATTATCTACGGATTGCCATGTGGCATTAGTGATTTCGTCGGTATATTAATTAATAACAAAGCAAAAAGTTATATAACTTAGCGACGGATTATCGACGGAATCACTAATATCATGTGGCAATCTGTTGTTAATTCCGTCGGTAAATCATTACAGGGAGCCAAATTTTTGCGCCTGTAATTAATTATGTTTTCCATCGGTAATTAGTGGTTAATCCGTCGAAAAATATTATCACCACCAATTCCCTCTATATTTCACCAATCGGAATATTTCGTTGGTAAATACTGACATTAGTCCGTCGGTATTCCGACGGTAATAGGGTATATATATATTTTTATAGCTTTCCGTCGGTAATTACCAACATTTAACTTTCCGTTGGTAATTTTCGTCAGTAAATCCACCATTCCTTGTAGTGTACTATTCCCAAAGAAAAATATCTTACACTATAAGCCAAGAAACACTAGGCTACTAAAACACTTATACACACACACACACACACTCTCTCTCTCTCTTTTACACAACTACAACTTAAACTGTACACGGTATAATACTATACAAACGAATCTATCAATTACCTCATCAAAGTTGAATCCTCTTATTTGCTTCGCATCTGTAGCCTCGTCACCGAGTACCTTGACTCGACTCATCTGTTCTGAGTTCTTCAATTCACCCTGCTCTTGCCGAACTCTTTAGTTTTCTTTGGCCTCATCTTGCTGATCTCCTAGTTCGACTTACTCAGTTCACCTCGTTTGTGCCGAACCCCTATACTTGCTTGTCCAATTGAGCTCATCAGTTCGTTTTGCTTCTCCATTGAAGTCTCTCATTCCTCCTATATTGGTTCATCCTCGTCTTTGGTAGTTTGCCTACCTCGTCAACTTACATGTCTATCCATCTAGGTCACATCTTTGTCAGTCAAGCTCGTCCTTATTGAATTCCCGTTTTTGTCATCAACCTTGTCTTTAGGGTTTAACACTCGTTTACCCGAAGAGTCCATCACTCTCATTCTCTTCGTCTTCAATAGGTAACAATTCTTACAACCTCTTGGGAGTATTACAACATATATATGAGGGGTATTACAACATATATATATGGAAAAATCTCACATTTATTAAAAACAAAGATGTTATTATGAGGTGTATATGGAATTGAACTCTCAAACCTCAATTGCTAATTAAATTTTGAGATATAATTCTCCAACCATATCGTCTTACGTATGGTATCAAAGTTCAAATGTTGCCAAGTATTATTATGTCATTATGTCATTGAATTGGTGTATACATTAAGTATAGACAATACTTACTTTAAAATATACAATAATTTGCTAAAACCTAGCATATGGCAACAACATCTTAACATGTTACTGCTAAAACCTAATATATATATATATATATATATATATATATATATATATATATATATATATATATAACAACATGATAAGTTGTTGCTTATAGGCTAACATATATATAGTACAATATGAAAAGTTATTGCTAAAAGAGTTAACATATAAAACAACATCCGAAATTATTACTAAAAGGGTTAATATATAACGTCGCGCAATATGAAAGTTGTTGCTAAAAACAATCTGTTTAAATTCGAAATGCATTTAAGAATAGGTTCAGAATTGAGACTTTAGGGGGTCAAAGTTTAATTAAAATTTATATTAAACACGTCTTGTGACACATATACAAAAAGATTAATTAATATATTTAATATATTAATTTATTCACTTTTAATAATAATTAATTAATTACTTTATTTTAAATTTTTTTTTTATGTATTTCTAAAATATTCACATTTCATCTACTTTTATAAGAATAAAGAAAAATTATTTTAAAAGTATTTGAGACTTTCACTTTATGTTTAATGACTGTAATCGTTCGGTCCGAAACTAACTCTAAATAACCTGCTGTTTTAGAGTTCAACTACGACTCAAAACAGTTAACTCAAATTATATAGATAATAACTAGTTGGATTTTATAAAACGCTTTTCATTTTCATTTTTAAACGATGTGATTTCGACTCTTGCTTGTTGATATGCTAGTTTAACCTAGCACCTCAAGCTAGGCCTAACCAATGGTCGATTTGGTGAACCAAACTGGATCAAATCCGAGTCCGGACCGATCAAAGAGGGCCAATTCACTGTGTTGATGAAGGGTCAACGAACTGGAAAAAAAATTTGAATATAAAGCATTTGTTTAAAATAAAAAATTAAAAAACTTATCATCAAATAACCAATGAATAAAATGAATTTTAATTAATTACAAGTTTTCTCCTTAAGCCTTAAGGCACTTTAATTTGTAGTATTGTAGTGTATAATTTTTTATTTTATTTTATTTAGGTTACCTATTTAAAAAAATAATAAAAGAAAGTTTGAACCGACCCGAATTGGAACTAGATCGGGACCTTGAACTGGAGGGCTAGGAACTGGCCATGAACAGGGACCAGCCATGGTCGGAGTGAACCTGAAATGGCTGGCCGGTCCCTATTCAGGGCCGGTTCCAACCTGCAATCAGGTCTACTTCAAGCTGACAAATCACCTGACTAAGCTGTTATAATGACTTTCTTTAAATTTTAGCCTAAATATATTGCATATAGTTATAATCTTATTATATTATCCATATTTAATTATGGGCAAGTACATGATGGTGATATTGTGATATTATCGATCTAAATGATAAACTGTATATGTAGAAATGCGGAGTTGTTAATTATGATTTCATTAGTTCCATTTATCGTGACATTAATACTCTTTAATAAGTTAATTTAAAACATATATAAAGAAAAACAATCGTAACTTTTTCTATTCATTCATTTACTCATAAAATTTTGAATGGCGGCTTTTTTTTTTAAGGGTTTTAAAGAGAGAAGTTCCTTCTTCTTTCTAAATTTTTTTTGTCTATCATTATTTTCTCGAACCATTGTTGATCTTTTTTAGGCTGATTGCAGACCATTCTCTTTTACTTTTCGTTATACTTTTAATTTTGTTGTTAGAATTAAAAGATTCCACATAAAAAAATAATAAAGGATATCAAGACTTAATATAATGTTTGAGTCTCACCACCTAATAACTTAAATTTTTGGGTTGGATTCGAGGTTTCTCATATGGTATCAGAGTCGGCTCTACACTCTCATTTGTACTCTTCTGTCACATCTGCAGCCATGTGTCAGTAGAACCTGGCACATGTGCGAATTTGAATATGTTCGGCTTTCAGTTTATTGTGTCACGTGCTAGTTAAGAGCCTAACACATGTCAAGAAGGGGTGTTAGAGTTAAAAGATCGCACATATAAAAATAATAAAGGATATCAAAACTTAATATAATGTTTGGGTCTCACCACATAATAGCTTAAACTTTTGGGTTGAATTCGAGATTTCTCACATTATTATTCAATAATATTTAGACTTGTTCTTTTTTTTTTTTTTTTATAACAAATATGATTTTCTTTTATGTTTATTTCCCTTTTACTAGTTTTTTTTTATCCCTTTTATGGTGGATTATTTTTTTTCTTTTGATTTATTATTTAGTCGATAGTTCAATCAGAATTACAAGTCTTATTTTTAGCATCAAATCTATAATTGTTTTCGGGCAAAAAAAAAAATCTATAATTGTTGGTGTTCAAATTGAATTCGTAAAAAGACCATCAAAATAGTAGAAAAGTGACTATTATTTGCCACTGAATACAATCTAATATTTCAAGTCGAGATTGTTGCTATTATTATTTGTATTCTTGATTTATTTTGATATTAGTACAATATTATAATTTTTTTAAAGAAAATATAATAAGATATAATAATTTTATATTATTCTATTTTACCAATTAATAAATATTTGATTATATCTAAAAAAAATTTAATTTTTATTGTAACAAAAGAAAAAATTTTAATAGCTATAGCGAAGCAAGATTGGATGCTTTCCATAGATTTAAAAAAAAAAAAAAAAAAAAAAAAACTAAGTCCAAATTTACCGATGTGGAAATATAAACTGCCCAAAAATTGAGCAACTTCAATCAACAGTTGATATTTATGCATCTTTTCAGCCGTGAGTCAAAATATTACGCTTTATTTGTTTGGAGGGAAGTGGAGATAAAAGAAAAGAAAAGAAAAGAAAGGAAAGGTAATTAATATAAATTTTTTTTGTTTACGTAGCAAAAGAGGGAGGAAAAAAAAAGAAATAAGGGAAAATATAATTTTCCCATTAATCTTATTTCTTTCATTAGACTCAAAAAAAATTCCCTTCATTTTAGAGAGAAATAGAAAAAAATAAAAAGTTAAAATATACTATAAATGTGAAGTTATAAAAATAACTTCACATTTTTATAAAAATAAAATTAAAAAAATAAATTTATATTCTATTTCTTATTTACCCTCTTATGCAAATAAGAGATCCAAATAAAAGAAGAGAAATTAAAATTCTTTTCTTTTCTCTTATTTAATTTCCTTTCATTTTCTTTGCACAATTAGTGCACCAAATAAAAGTTTAGGCAATAGCTACTTTCCTTGTCAATGCTTTTTGACTTCTGTGTTCATATAATGACAAATTACTTGTATCCACATGTAAAACATTTGAAAAGAAAATACTATATAATCCAACAATTTTGAAATAAAGTTTTTGGATATACATACGAGACAGGAGAGTATGCTTATAATAAGAGTATAAATGAATTAAGTTAAAAATATTAACTAAAAAAAATTCAAATTTAATTTAATTTTAATTAAGTAAAACTTAATTTTGAATAGTTTATGTCTCATTAGATTAATTGAATATTTTATTCTGATATATAATTTTAAATATATATATATATATAATATTTATAAATTATATTTCAAAAAAAAAATATTTTTAAATTTAAAATCAATTGAATTGAATTTATTTGAATTTAAATAGAGATATTAATAAATAAATCTATCTAGCATCTAAATTTAATACTTTTATAAAAGTTGACTAAAGTTTTTAAATTTAAAAATTTCTAGTTGAGCCAATTGACGACTAACAACTTGAACCGCCAATATCGACATCAAATGATAGTTTTCATGGAGAAATAATTAGCTTGGCGGTCTCCATCTTATATGAAATAAATAAATTGAAACTTACTCGTTTAGCATCAAACTAAACCATGCCAGCCTGCCAGGGCCGCCCATGGCTGGGTATCCACATTTTCAGAAACCAAATTTCATTTTGAGATCTCAATTTATTATTAATTTTGTTGTTTATTGACTAAAAATACGATAAAAAATTTACGCACTTTGTATTTTATTGATAAAAATTTAATTTTTTAGAGAAATATTTAAGAGATAATTTTTAAATATATAATATTTTTGAGCCATCTGGTTAGGTTTAGCTCCATTCCAATTATTAGATAATAGTTCACACGGATTCGAATCCAGCGGTGGAGCCACATGCAGTTGAGGGTGTGCAATTGCCCCTCTCAACTTTTAAAAATGCCTATAATAATATATTAAATTATAATATTTTTTACATTTGTCCCCCTAAAAAAAAGATGGGAGGCAATTAAGTGATGATAAAAAAAAAAAAAAAGGGTTTATTATGTATTTTTCTGTTATATTTAACGTTTTAGAATATATTGTAAAAGATGGTACCATTCCAAAACAAAAGGTTGAAATTAATAAATTTTTAGATTTAAACTTTTAGACTTCTGCTCTCTCTAACTTAAGGTACTGGCTCTGTCATTATCCGAATTGTTATAAAGTTGAATATGAAAAATGCGTTCTTTGATTCATAAAAAATAATTGGACACATATATGAAAATATTTCAAACTGAATATAAAAAAAATCATTATATATATATTTCATTTTTTTTTTCTATGATAACATATATTATAAAAATCAGCGCATATATTATTTTTTTTTCTAGTTTTTAGATTAATTAGATTTCATTTGGTATCTTAAATTATAATTTTATAATATTAGATATAATATCAATATCACTAAATTAAAATTTATATTCAACTATTTTTTTATTGTACAATTTTGTGTGTAGCTTTCAGTGAGAGTTGCAATAGCGATTAGAGGGTAAAAGTCAGCCAATTAAAAGAGACAGATAATCATAATCATTTGAAAGATACACCATTTATGTAGAAAAGGCTTCTCTTTCTATCTACAGCATTTCAGAAACCAACCATATATGTAGAAAAAGATGTGATTTTATTCAAAATATTTATCGATTTAAAGATTTTTTTTTAAAAAATATTTATGGTTTTAGAATTTTAAAAAATATTTATTAATTTTTTTCAATTTTACTCTCTTTTTATTCATCTATTAAATATTTGCATTAATTACTTTTATTTCTCTACATTAAAATCAAAAAATAATATTTTAATATTTTTTTCTTAGAATTACGATAATTTAATACTTCTTCCGTCTCAAATATATAGGCCTATTTTTATTTTCACACATATTAATAAAAGTTAGTTAATATAGTTTAAATAATAATAATTTTTGTTTTAACTTTCTAAAAATACCCCTCAATTAATTTAATTAATATTCACATAGTAAATTGAAAAAGACTTATGTGGCAGTATTAAATAAGGGTAAATTAGGAATTTAAGAGAGTAAATATGTTTTAAAAAAGGAAATGGGCTTATATTTTGGGACAACCAAAAAAGAAAAGTGAACCTATATATTTAGGACAGAGGGAGTAGTTTTTTTAATCCAAGCGGTGAAATTTTAAAAGACTAATATTTTAAAACAGATAGAGTATATATATAATGAAAAATTATCACGAGTGTATGAGCTTTTTAAAATTTTTTATTTTGATGTCTGGATAATTTTTTTAGTTTGATGAGTTTATCAAATTTTAAAAATAATATCATATAAGTGTTTTTAACCGTATTTTAGTCATCGGAGTGCTGCTTTACAACTCTCATCTCTCTTGATTTGCAACTCTCTAACTCAATTTAAAATTTTATTTTGATATTCAATAATCCAAAACTTTTTATTATTATTATCTTTTCCCTAATATTGAAAATTTTATAGTTGCAAATCAATACTCAGATGAACGAAAAAAGCTAAAAACACTTTTGTGATATTATTTTTAAAAGTTGAGAAATCAAAAAAATTATCTAAATACAATATAACAAATTTTAAAAAGTTAATATACTAGTAATGTAATTTTTCCTATATATAATCTTGTGGCAATAATCAAAAGTTTCATATTCTCAATAATAATTATATAGATAAAATGAAAAAATCTTTCAGTAATGATTATATCCAACACGTACAAGGGACCATACTAGAGATTCAATATGTACTAGGCAACATATATAGCTGCTGCTTTTTTTTTTTTTTTTTTTTTTTTTAAGTAATATAGCTTGTTAACAACATTATTAATTAGTTTGGAGAAAATAACAATGAGACAAATAGATTTTTTTACCGTTATGCTGGTTTAATTTTGGGATTCCATGTCAACAATTTAGACATTGATAGTTAAGTCGGCTGCTATACAAAAAGAAAATGTTCATGAATAAATTCCAATAGAATACTTGATATAAATTATAATATATACTAAAACTTTTCATTCTTGAAGGAAGCTTTCAGAATTTTGTTTAAAAAAGGATAATGAAAAATTAATTATGTGTCAATTTTAAAATTAAGGGAATTATAAAAGATATTTCTTACTTATTATTAATAATCATTTTCTAATAAAAACTGTTTTTCTCTTAATAATTAATATTCTTTCCTATCATTAAAACATTTAAACATGGAGTTACTAATCTTTTATTTTTTATTTTGCTATTTTATAGATTAAAAAACATCTTTTTCTTTCTTCTTATATAAAATTATCTGAAATGATTTGATTCTGTTGAAAGTAAATTTATATAATCTGTCGACTTGAGTGGAATGTGATATATAAAATACAATATGACATAATTCAAAATTCACAAAATTCTATTTGAATTTGACTCTAGATCTTTCACGAGAACCAACTCGATACATAATTCAATTCACCCCCAAGTAACCCAACTTCAGCAGCCTTAAAATAAATAAATAAATAAATAAAAACCGACGAAGTTACCCAACTCCAAATGCCCCAAATGCTGAATTTATAGTGACCTGACTGGAACCCCATCCTAGTAGACCTGTTTGCTGTGTGTAATGTAATGCTCCACCATCAGTTTTCTATTGTAGAGAGGGACTTTTTGGAAATCTTTTTCGACTTTGACAAAGCTCATCTGCAAATGCGGTGCGATATGTATATCTGTTTTGCACACACTCAAAGGCCCATTTATTTTGTGCATTCTTCCCCATGTTTGGTGCTAGGGAAACTATATATGCTGTCATCCTTCGATTTGAGGACTCTTTAGATATATAACATGCAAATTAATAATGTTCATGTTGTATTTACTATTGGATATATTTTCATAATGTTAAGAATCTTCATCAATTTCAACCCAATTGCTGAATGCTAGCTCAATTTGTGCATAAGTTCTGCTATTATAATTAATTATAGCTCAAGTGATTATTAAAAAAATATATATATATATATATATATATATATTGAGATGAGAATAAATAATTTTCCTTGATGAAAATAAATTACATGGTTAACAGGAAATAAAATATAAAATTTTACAAACCATAAATCATGTTCTTGAATTCAACTTGAAATATGATAATCTTTATACGTGCAAAGACAATCATGTTAATAGAGCAATTGACTTGGCATTACAGCGATAAGTACACTCCTCTCAGTGACTATATCATGCCATAACTCGACTTCTATGTTTCAAACGAATTCAGTCACACAACTATAAACATCCGATTTATTATTTTTATTAAAATCTTCTAACATTAATCTCATATAGAGATAATAATAACTCAAAAATTAAAGAACAAATATTTTCTTAAAAGAAGAACAAATAACTTCCATTAGAGAGAACAAATAATAATAATAATAATAATAACATCAAATATGCAAATAGTATATTTGTATTTATTAAATAAACAAAAACTACGAAAAAATGAAACAATGGGGCAGCCGCCAACTAAAAAAGAATGAAAGGAAAACTTTGAGAAAGAAAAGGAAAGCATGCGGTTAGGATTTTTTAATTATATTGTTATTTGAAGTTCCATGAAGTGACTAAAAAAAACAAGTAAATGTTGTAACAAAAGAAAACAGGTAAAATGTGAATTATTATTATCATGACTCACAAATTCGATATCAACACGCATTTAGTTTTAGATAAAATGATAAGAATTCGAAATGATATGATCCGACTCGTTTGCAATATCTAACATTAATTAAGCCAATGAGTTTTTACTGCTTGTATTATTCATGGACATTATGCCCATGAAAGTGACTCATCTGATATTGTGATTCCCAATTTTGTCACTGTCATTTAGCTAGTGCTTGTATATGGGAGGAAGAAGCAAAGAGAGAATTATTTGGGCAGGATCATTACTACTTAGTACTATGCAAAAATGTACTTAAAATATAAAATAAAATAATAATAGGAAAAAAAAAAAAAAAAAAAAAGGAAGAAAAAGAGGAGACGGGTTTGGGAGAAGGTATTATGAATATGTCAGGAGAGTACTGAAGGACTCAGCTTGACAAATACTGTGACTTATGAGAAAGGGAGGAAAAAATTCTGTTGTGTTTTGAGAGTAGGTTTTGGGGGGTGGGGAGGAAAGGGATAGGAGGAACATGTGAAGGTATAGCTGTAAATGACTGCACACTTGTTTAGTGTAACTGTGTAAGGCAAATAAAGGAAACATTTGCAGGGATCTATAAAAGGGATCAGTTGATTGTACTGAAAGTTTTAAATTTTAGACTAAGCTAACAAGTAACAAAGTATTTAATGGGTAAAAGAAGAGTTAAATCTTACTTTCCTATCAATATCATGCTAGAAAATTTATATAATATATGGGCTTATTTATTCCAGTTTTATTTTTATAAAGTTATTTGGGTTAATTTAATAGTGCAAAAGGTTTTATTAAACAGTTAATTAGAATGTGTTTTGTATTTAAATGTGGATTAAATTTTATTTGTACTGTGATTTCTATTAGCATTATGATAAGTGACAAGAAAATTTTAATTAATTAGGTTCTTATACACAATTCATATGTTATTTATCTTTCTTATTTATGTTATACATTTTGATAAGTTTTCATCACCATTCATTAAGAGAATTGTAACATATATACATGCAACAATTTTCTATATATGTTTCAATATTGTTCTATTACTGTAGGATTAATTCAACACTTATTTTGTGATTTTAGTCTATGTACGTATGTCCTGGGTGATAAAACATGTAACATAAGAAGATAACTTTGTCTAAACCATAAAAAGGTGAAAAAAACAGGAAGAGAGAGCAAGAAAGAACTTGGGTTCCTATATATGGAGGAGAAACAGATTCTTGAAAAAGGATATATATAATTATGATGTAGAAGATTTATTTATTTATAGTAATAACAATCTTGAAGAAGTAGTTCAATAATATAATATCCTCCAAAAACCAATTGTGGGTTATAAAATTTTTTGAAACAATTATTAGTTATTAAGGAGAAGCTCAAGAGGGATTGATCTGATCCACACTATGGATAATCAAAGGCAGAGTCAGAGAAATCAAAGAGAAATTTGGTCTCCTAGTCAAAGAAACTTTCTCATTCCATGGTGGTAAAAGCAAATTTGGCTCAATTTTACATGCCTCTCTCTATCAATATCTCTCTGCTTCTTCACAGATATAATTATTTGTCCTTCTTTCTTTCCCATCACCATCTAAGCTAGGTTCCCTAGATGTGCCCATCTCTACTACTTACAGCTCCTAACACCTACACTACACACATCTCTCTCAAAAGAAAGGAAGAAAGAGAGAAAAAAGAAATTAAAGAATTTAAGTATGGTTGCTATCAAACAACCACCTGTACCCACGTGAAATGTCACCATTGAACAGAGTCTATGTGTAAGTAATGGTCATTATATAGGGCTTAGTGCTTCAATTTCATGGGGTATCATCTACTCTCTTTTTCTGTCTTTCTTTCTTTCTCTTCTATATATGTAAAGAAGATGAACATAAACATGAACATGAACAATTAAGAAGATAAATACGAAGCTTAATTATTTTCTTTCTCTTCTTCTTCTTCTTCTTCTTCTTCCCCAATCATAGCTAATTCAAAATTAACCATGTATTCTTCTAGTAGCAATTTCAATCCTTTTCAGTACACTGAAAACCCTAGCTCAATCCAAGAAGATCATTCTTCACATTTTTTTCCCTTTCCACCTTCATCCTTTCTTGATGATGATGAATTTCTTCTAAGTGAGTTCTTATCGCAGCCGCATCAACAACAACAACAACAAATTCTAGCATCTTATACCAATTTGGAAGCAGAGACTCCTGCAGAGATGAACCCTGCAGCAGCTTCAAAGAAATTAGCAGCAAGAAGTAATAACAAGAAAAAGAGAAGTAATGTAAATGCTACAACAAAGCAGCCTGTTTCACGAAAAAGAACAGGGAAAAAAGACAGGCACAGCAAGATCCATACAGCTCAAGGGCCAAGAGATAGAAGAATGAGGTTATCACTTCAAATTGCTAGAAAGTTCTTTGATCTTCAAGACATGCTAGGCTTTGATAAAGCAAGCAAAACCATTGATTGGTTGTTTACAAAATCAAAGGCTGCAATCAAAGAATTGGCAGAAAGTCTCCCAACAAGAGTTAAGAGAAGTAATAGCAGTGGTGGTGGTGGGCTAAGTGTTTCTTCTACTTCAGAGAGTGAAGTTATAATGTCAGGTGTTAATAAGCTGACACATGGAAATGAAGACATGAGAGAAATGGCAAATGAAGAATATTTTGTAACCAATTCTTGTAGACAGAAAAAAAGCAAGAAATTAAACAAACCAGCCTTTAATCCTCTTGCTAGAGAGTCTAGAGACAAGGCAAGAGCAAGAGCAAGAGAGAGAACAAAAGAGAAACAAAAGATCAAAGGCCAATTACTTGACAAGTCAAAACATTCTTTACAAGAAAACCCTAGCAATAATTTAGACAAAAATCAAGATTTGGGTTTTGGAAGTCAAGAAATGAAATGTAATTTGAAGATAGGTGGTGATCAAGAAGAAGTAGAAGAAAAAGAAGAAAATGGCACTTCCTTGTTGCCAAATCAAATGGATTCTGTCACCATTGTTGACAAATTTTTGGGGCTTCCAAGTGTACCACCAAAATCATCTTCGATTTTCGATCTTTCTCAGAATATTTTTATTCCAAGTGGGGATAATTTCGAGGATCATCATGAGTTTTCTGGGTTTCCAGGAAATTGGGAGATTAGCAATGGAAGATTAGTCCAGAACAGATATTGTGCAATGCCAAACAGAACGGTATCATCAATAATAGGTAATGTCATGAATGTACAAAACCCTAATGCAATTTTCATCACCACCCCACCAAATTCCCAAGAACAAAACCTTACTTCAGTTTTCATGACCACTCAAGAAGAAAACCCTAGTTCAGTTTTCATGAACTTGTCAAATTCCAACAAGCAAAACCCTAATCTAATTCCCATCAACACCACCATAGACACTGCTTTGCATTCTCATCACTTCATAGAAGACCAATTCTTCTGTAACAATCCCAAACCTGCCAATAATAATAAGTATGGTAGCTTATATATTAACTAAAGAGCCTGAATCCTCTCTTATGTGCTTGATCAAAACCCAAACAAGAAAAAGAAAAGAAATAATATATATGTTATCTTTTCTCGATGAACTCCTGCCAGTGAATGTGGAATGAAAAAATAAAATATTTCTGTGTCTTTATTATCTCCAAAGATTTTCAGAATTTATTTCTTTAGAATGGATGTTGTGTGTTTACCATTACTTTACAAATCACAACCTTTTTATCATTATTATTATGAGTTAATTGAAGTTATTGAAAAGAATAATATTAACTTCTGTTTATATAAACTAGTTTCATGTTAAATAATTTTAATCTAGGCTTATAGGGCTGGCGCTATATCCACTATTGCTTCTATTAAAGATTTGCCACTTCATTCAAAAATTCTGAAAAGTAGTACTGTCTTCAAATTCTTTCTCAAGAATATTTATGCGAGACCCCTTTTTTTCCTTCTTTAATTTATTACAGGAGGAACAATAAATAATAACCAAATTTTGCTTCAAATTCTATCAACTATTTGATCTAGTGGTTTGGCTTCATCAGTTTTTGCTATTGAAATTGAGAATCTTAGATAGACTCAATTTACACAACACCAGATACGTTGTTGAGTATTAGTAAATTTTTAATATTTATAACATATTCAATATCAAATTCTATATATATGCAAGTTAGTGGACGAAGACATTTGCTTTAATCTGAATATCTTTCTTGGAGAGTATTATTATTGACTCACATGAAAAATGAGAGCTTCATGCAGAGTTGATTTCAGAATCTTCCAGGTGAATTATGAAGAAGTTTAAACGAGAGGCAGCCAATGGTTACAGGTAGAGGTATAAATTTACATTTGTAGATTTTATTACAGAATTACCATGATTAAGAAATTACGAATTTATAATAGACATGCACATAGGCTAATAATTAATTAATTGCCTAGCTAGAAGTAAAATGTTTTAGAATTCAAGTCCTCAAAACATCTCAGAAAAAATGTCTTAAAAAACAGAAATTACCAAGTATATACAAAATTTGTGACTTTGTATAGTATTTGATTTAATGTTAAATTTGACAAAAACTAGAATTAGGAAGAATTATGCATAGATCAATTTTAACTCTGATATCATGTTGATGATTGATATAGATACGAGAGAGTTATCCTTAAAAGCTAGTTATTAGGATGAAATGTCAATTTTTATATTAACCCCATAAGATATTCGTATTTAATCAATATAAGAATTCACACACTTATTATTATATTCTTAACAATTTAACATATGTACATTAATGTGGGCTATTGGAAAATTTGGATTGATGTCTTAATTAGTTGAAAATCCTAGAGCAAGAAACATTATGTTAAGAGAAATTTAGTTATTTTCAATTAAGTTTGAGATTTTGGTACGTACATTAAGAAACAACTATTCACATTTGAACAAGATTATATTGACCGACCACAATGTCTTGATATTTTCAGAGATTTGCTCCAGCAAAAGAATCATATATAATTATGTTAGAGAAACATACAATTATTAAGAAAATTATAATGGTAAAATGTATTTATTTTTGTTACTTATTATGTATCGTAAACAGAAAAACAGATTCTAGCAAGTGAAAACCATAAAAGTATAATTTTTGTCTGTTTTTCTTAATATATATGTTCTTCGAGATTCAACTTTTAATTTAATTATGAGCCAAAAACAATAAAAATAGTAAATAGAATTGATCGTAAACAACCCCCTATATATACAATAAATGAAACTAATCAAGTATCATATTTCCCTATTGCCAATTGAATCCTAATATCATATTAAATCTTAATCTCTTTAGTTTTCTTTCAATATGAAATATTTAATTCTAACACATATTAACTTCAAGCTAGGAGCAAGCCTAAAAATATCATGAATTTCAAGTGAAGCCTATGCAATTAATCCACATACTACCCAGGTAACAACTCCATCAAAATTTTATTTTCATGAGGTATCTATTTTTAGTATTGGCGGAGAGATTTTTGAAGTTTATTGTCAGATCGTATATGCATTTACTATTAGGCTATAATCGGGTGTGCCATTTTCTTCTTATATCAATTTCAAAGCGACATTATTAATTGTTTTACTAATTATTACTATCATCAATGTGCTAAAAATGGTGATCCCATTATTTGTTTGTGCTCCAATTCTCTGCTCATATTGAGCTTCTTCAATTACACAAAATGCTTCTGGGTTTGGTTTGACAGAGCCTTCAGCCTTGTTTTCTATTTTATCAACTCCCCAAATATTCAGCTAGCATTGCTGATAGGTTATAAGTTTGATCTGGATTCATATAATTGTACAGGCGATTCCTTGTAGCTCTTGCTTATTTGGCTAGCCTATTTCTCCTTTCTTGATCTTGTGATCCCTTATAATCACTAAAATTGGGCCAAATACTATCACATCCTTTTGAAAGAGCCAACATCTTAGAAATATATATATATATATATATAAAGAGAAGGAGAGAGTACTTAACTTCTAATAAAAGATAGCTGCCTCTACCAATAGCTTTAGCTTAATTGTTTAAGAGTCGTTTATAAAATTGTGAGATTGCAAGTTTCAATTCAATCAAAACCTAATTAACCAAAAAAAAAAAAAATATATATATATATATATATATATATGCATTTACACACACTATTAAAGGCAGCAAAATTATATATCCCTTCAATTAATCATGTGTTGCAAGAAAAAAGTACACTCTTGGTCTCTCTTGTTTTGTATATGTAACTTAGAACTTTTTTTTTTTTTTAAGTAAAATGGTGGGACGAATTTTTAGAGATGTATCTGAACATCTAGCTAAGCTGACACCTTCTTAGCATATGATATCATTAAATTCACCCAACTCTTTATTAATATAACTTAGAACTTAGAGCAAACACAAGATCTGCATAACTATTGGGGAACCATATATATATATTTTGTTATTTAATTTCATGTAAAGTGTTTTCATCCTAATAATTAGATTTGGCATCAATTAGTTAATCAAGAAAAATCAGAAAGAAAAATAATAGTGGCATAAAAATGCACTTACATGAGTAGTAGAAGAGTGTATGAAGCAGAAAGTACTAGTGCAGCTTAATTTATTCTCCCCAGAGGTTCAATAATCATAATTAATTAAAGGGATAGAGCCTGCCAGTAATTGATATAAAAGATTAATTAAAGAAGAGGAAAAAGAGGAACAACATTAATTTAAAGTACAGAACTAAAACTAAAAAGAAAAAAGAAAAAATAAATTCAAGAAAGAAAAGATAGGTAGAGAATGAGGACGCTTTTTGATAAATGACATAATAACGGCATAAAGTTTTATTAGCGCAATAGAAAGTAACAAACATCAACACTTTGGCTGCTATATACATTCCCTGCCCTAGCTAATTTAGGCCTTTCCATCTTCCAGTATACCTTCTACTCATTAGAAATTTCGATTAATACTTTTTATAAAATTTATTTTTGTATAAATTACAGTAAATTTGTAGATAAATTTTAATTTATATATCTTTTATTTTTTTTATTAAGAATTTATTTTTTATATTTATCGTAAAAATAATATATTTGACTCTATAAATAATAAAATATTTTTTAAAAATAAAAAAAAAATACGTTTACATGTAATAATAAAATTAATTCTTTTATAATATAGTTAAAGTATAATATTTATTATAAGGATAATATATTTAAAAAAAATTAAATACCTATAAAAAAATATTTAAACATTTTAAGAATGCAAATTTGTTTTTAAATTGGATGTATATAACATAAAAATATTTCATAAATCATTTGAAAAAGTATTCCTTTAAATTACTGATGAAACAAATAAATTATTTTTTAAAATTTTATTATTTGAACATCTAGTATATTCTTTTAAATTTTATAAGTTTATAAAATAAATTTATAAAATTTTGAATTACAATCACATAAATCACAGAAATTAAATTTTTATTTGTTTTTTTTTAAAAAATAATTGAAAGTGAAAAAAAAGTTAAAATTCATTTATAATACAAAGGGTTAAAATTGACATTTTAAGGAAAATTAATGACAACTAGTAATTGAACATTAAATACTCTAAAAGAAATAGTGGGAGTGTGAGAAGAACTTGAAGGAGTGGTAATAACCCCACCCTTTTAAAATTTAGTAATTAGTTATTTCAAAATTATAATTAAAATATTAAAAATTAAAAATTATCTAATTCTCAACTATTGGCCTCTAGACCTATCAACAATTTACCATAATCAAACATGCTCTTACTATTTGAAAAAATCTGATAATAAAAATTTTTAATGGAGACCAATGAGCCTTTAATTCAATGACAGGAGTCGTTTTCAAAATTGTAAAGTCTTGAATTCGTACCCCAATTAAAATTAAATTTAACAAAAAAAAATATTTTTTTAATGGAGGCATTTTAATCATGTTAATAATTATTTTTCTTATAAAAAAATGTTAATAATTATATGCCTGTTAAATGCATATATAAAGAGTTTTTCTTTTTCTTTTTCTTTTTTATTTTTAGGTGTAATAAAATCTGTTACCAGATAAAAGTTCAAAGAGGAGATGGAGATTAAAGAAAACTTGAGTATTTGATTGTATCATACCAAAAATAATTGATTTATAAAATAAAAAGTACATTCTTTATAGTTATTAATTTTACTATTTGAATTCTCATCGATAAAATTTGAAATAAACTCAATTATAAAGTGAGTTAGATTAATACTACGTTTGGAAAAAAAAAATTGTGTGGAGAAAAAAAGGATAGGGAAAGAAAAGTGAGAAAAAAATAGAAAAGATGGAGAAAAAAAATTTTTTCCATATTATTTGGAAAGGTGGTGAAAAGTAAGAGAGTGAAAAAATAGAAAAATAAAATAAAATTACTATTGTATTCTCTTTTTCTTTGATTGGAAAATAAAAATAAGGTTAAAAAAGTAATTTTATTTATAAATATAATTAAAAAAAAAAATTCCCTAGCTTTCACTAAAAAAAAATGGGGAGAATATTTTTTAATGGGCTCAAGGAAAATAACATTTCTTTCTCAAATCTTTCTCCATTTTCCCAAACAAATGAAAAACCTTTTTCCCAACCCTTTTCATTCCTCCCCCTTTCTTCTCTTCCTAAACATAGTGTAAAGGTATACACATGAAATGGATTAGACTTATTCATGAGCTGAATTTTAATTTGAAAATTTTCAAAATTTTCAAAGATTCAATCTGCTTGACCTTTAATTTTCTTCATAAATTACAACTCGAAATCTGATCCACGATCATGTTTAGGATATATAAAAGCAAATTTTATAAACAACTAAAAACTTTGTATGTATGTTTGTTTTCTTCTTTTTTTTTAATTTTTTTTATTTTTTTATGGGAGCTTTGTATATATGTTTTATTGTCATTTTCTGGAGTACAATTGGTTTCTAGAAGATGCCACTAATTTTAGGAAATTGTTCATCTAAAATTTGTAAATGTTGTTCTTTACAGGAAGGGATGATTTTTTATTATTAATAACTATTTTCTTTAAAACTAAAAAGTATGTTTAGTTCCACTTTCTAATTTTCTATTTTCCATTTACCCTTTCTAAGACTTTTACTAAACTTTTTTTTTTGTTAAAGAAATATTATTCTATTGAAAATAATAATTATTTGAATGTAAATATTCTAATCACTTAAGTGTAATTAATTTTCTCAATCTTAACTAATATTTTCAATCTCAAAATTGCCTCGACAATTATTATAAAACAATTTAATATGATAGTTCAAAATTAATTAATATAAAATTTATAAATATATATTTTGAAATAATATAAAATTTATATATTAACAAGCAATTAAGTTGTTGGGAAAAAAAAAAATAATTATAGCATTTAGCTAGCTAGGTTTGATCCTAGCTTTTACTTTCAAAATAGTTTAACTGGTCATATATATACAAATACATAAAAATAAAAGTAAATTAAAAATAAATAAATAAAGAAGAATTCATGAAATTAGAAGCTTAAGAGCCCGTTGAGTATCGTTTTCATTTTTTGTTTTTCAAAAATAAAAATAAGATTTTAAAAATCAGAATTTATTATTTTTGATTTTCTGTTTTCAAAATATTTTCGGATAAATATGAAAAAAATAATAATAATAATTTTTTTAAAAATATTTTCTGATACTTATTTTTTTAAAATTTGAAAAAAAAATAGAAAATCGCAGTAATACCAAACATCCCATAAATTTTTAATTTTGATAAATTTCATGAAAATTTTAAAAACTGTCAATCCAAACATTAAGAGATCTCTGGCTTTTAATCAACTTTACAGTATCATATATATGTGTGTCAACTACTCAACAATAACAGGTGAAATCAAGAAGAAGAAAAAGAAGATAAGAAATTAAAAAAAGTTAAAAGGAAAATAAGAAAAATAAGAAATCTAAAAGTAAAGTAGCAGTAGTAGTAATGAAAGTAACTGTAGTCTCACCAGATTAACGTTAAAAGTAACATATGGTGTAGGAGGTAGCAGTGTCCGTGCTAGCCTATTTTTCAAAAGCCAACACCTACTTTTTTAGTTGTTTCTCAGTAGATTAACATATCACCCTAACATGTGATTTAATAACCTAATGTTATAAATCAATAAGCATAACTTTAATTAAGAGTGAATATCATTGTTCAAGTTTGATCAACTATAAATCTTTCTTTATTTAGATTTATCATTGATTATTAAGAGCTGAGTGTTGAAAAGTCGCAGGCTCGACTATTAAGTTTGTATAAATTTATTTTTTGTTTATATTAAAATATGTCAATTTATCTTGAACATTTGTAATTGATATATACATTGTATATAATATTTCTTAGCAAAATAATAAAAAAAAATCTTTCTTTATTTTTAAAAAATATGAACTCGAGTAATGACTACACTTCAATTTGATATTTTTTAAAAAAAATTCTTTATGTATATTATCTAATAATAAGAGGCCAATGAATCTAGGCCACAGAGTGAGGTAGCTCTTCCCTTCATTTACCTTCCCTTCCCATTTTATACATAATCTGTTCACCTAATAATTTCATCTTTCTTTTCTAGATAATAATAATTTTATCTTTTAAATATTAATATATTATTAGATGCAAATAAATGCGACATGGACTCTCCTAAAACCTAAAGATTTTTTTTTTTTTTTTTGAGATGATAAAACCTAAAGAATGTTAACAATACCCATAATGGAGAACAATATTGGAAGATATCCTCAAATACAATATTTTCAATTAATTAAGGATCACTAGTATTAATTATATAATAATATGGTTTTCAAGACATGATATTTAGGAAACAATTAAATTTTAAGGAAAAATCTTTAATTACTCTTTGAAAAAAAAAACATATCTTAATTTTATTATGTGAGATCGATCTTTTAACAGTGAAGATTATGTGACTAACAGTATGCAGTTACATTAATGGAAAATATGTGATTAATAATATTTAAAAAAAAAAAAAGAAAGAAAACAGAGAGAGAAGTTGGGTTGACTAACCTGAAATACAGCTTCTAATATACTTGGTTGATTGCCTATTTTAAAGAAAACGAAGAACGCCCACCATCCATAATAAAGCCCTAATAACTCTCTCTCTCTCTCTCTCACACACAAAATTTTTGGAAATATATAAGATAATAAAAAACAAAGAAAGAGACTATTGAGGAGAAGTAGGAAATACAGAAACGACAAACCCACAGGAACAGAGAGAACCAAATCCAATCCATAAGAAAGAAAAAGAAAGAAAGAAAGAAAGAGAGAGTATTAACGTTTTGGAAACTAAAATAAACAAATATTACTGACAGTACACTGCCACATATATATATATATATATATATATATATATATATATATATATATATATCTTTTTTCTAACTATTTTTATAAGAATTAGTTATTTGGATTTGCTTGCTGTGGCTCAGTTGCGTGATCTCATGGCAGTGTTAGGTACTCTGATCAGACTATAAAAATCATCTTTTTTTTTTTTTTTTTCAAAAAAAAAAATATATATATATAGCCCTCTATTTATTTGCCCAATACACTAAAAAAAAAATACCGATTTACCTAAGGAATTTTTTGTAGTTAAATGAAAAAATTCCGTAGCTAAATAGAATTAGTTACAGAATACTTAAAAAATATTTCTGAATGTAAAATGCTCGTAATTACCTACAAAATGAAAATTTCATTGGATAATAATTACCTATAAAAATTTTCATAGGTAATTTTATTTTTTCATAGGAAAATAAGAAAACGATGGATTACCTATGAAAATTTTCATAGGTAATTTCATAGCAAATCCGTAGGTAAAATTTGAATAAAATATTAATAAATTTCGTTGGTAATTTATAGGTAGTCCCTCAGTAAATAATTTCGTGGTAAATTTTAAAAAAGTACTATTAATTTCATATCAAATCCGTAGGTAATCTATCACTACGTAAATCTATCACTACATAATTTCGTAGGTAAATTTTAAAAAATTATTTTTAAGTTAGGTAAAATTAAAAAATAATTTTTTAAAAATGATATCATACATCTTCCGATATTTGAGTACATAAATTAAAAATACATTAAAAAGATAATATCTGAGTATATAAATTTAAAATACATTAAAAAAAATAATATTTGTGTACATAAATTTAAAATATATTAAAAATATAAAAAAGTAATCTAATAATCGGCTACTATCTAATCTGGGCGAAAAAAAAAAAAAAAAAAAAAAAAAGGGCTACTATCTAATAGTTGGGTCATCCGTATCAACATTCTCATCATGCGACGTCGGATGGTGGAGGAACGACAACTGATGTAAACTGTGGTGACACACCCCAGTATGATGCAAAATGTCATTGCATCATCTGAACCTGCATCACCCGAGTGACATAACCGTCTCTTTTCCTATTATACATCTAATGAGATTCAGTTGACATTTTATCCTACATAGTTATCAAGCGATCCATTTAAGTTTGTTAAGTATTTCAATTTTTTAATTGTTTAAATTTCTTATTTTCGTATAATCCTTATATCTCCCAACTTGAAAGGGTAAGAACATATCCTATCCGGAAATGCATATATACCATATAACTCAGTCAGATGCTCATGTTTAATCGTACTTGTGTATAAATTTCAGCAGCATCTTTTACAATTTTTCAAATGCGTAATAATCTAATATGCATTTAAAGAATAAGGGAATGACACAATCGAAATTTATACATAAATACGATCAAACATTCATCCACTAGATTGATATGAAAAAGCATTTTTAGATTGTCCGATAAGGACAATTCAGTGAAATAACTTAATATACTAATGAGTAGTTCACTAAACAGATTTATACGGTTAAATTAATACATTTCCATTTTTTTTTTTTTTAAATCTAATGAAATTTCGGTAGAATTCCGGCATAATCAAAACATGTTAGGCCTCAAATATAGAGGTCACAAAATTAATTTCTGCACAAAATTACATTTCTAAAACAATGTCAACAACACCCCGAAGTACTAATAGAGCATCATCAAAAGACTCTCTAAATGCTTTCTTAGTAAAAAATAAAGAATCATATCACACTATTTTTCTTCCAACAAACTCTCTATTTATCATTTTTCTTTAAATTTTTTTAGGAGCCTATTTCTCTCTCCTCAAATTTAAGGAGAGAGATCGGCTCCCTATCTAATATTTTAATATATATTTTTTCTTTTTTCATTTCTTTCATTTTTTAAATTATTATTATTATTATTATTATTAATCAAAAATTTATTATTATTAAATTACTATATTATTATTAAATTTAAAATATTTAAAATTAGATTATTCTTTTTTAGAAATAAATTTTTTATGTAAAGTAAAAGAAATAAAATTATAGTATAATAATAATAATAGTTTGTTATCTTATTTTATATTAGGTTATATTTTTTTAGTAGTAAAAATTTTATATAGAGTAAAAGAAATTATATTGCAATAATAATAATAATAATAATAATAATTTGTTTTAATATTTTAAAAAGATTATTTTTTTTAGCCACAAAAAATTTATGTAGAGTAAAGGAAATGAAATTATAAATTTATATATAAAAAAATTGAATTGCGAATTTATTAATAAAAAAATGAAATAGAGAGTGAAATAGAGAGTGTTGTTGGAATATGCATATTTTTTTAGATAAGTTAAAATAAAGAGTTAATTGTTTATAATATAATAGGGAGTAAAATACGGATCATTGTTGGGATACTCTAATTGCCACACAATCAGAAGAATATATATTTAACATCAAATTATTTCACGAATGGGCAAAAATTTACAAATTTCTCAAATATATATATTCTAAAAATCATCATTTCTCAACACTATATCTTTCGCAAATTTATAGGAAATTTACATAAATTTAATATTTTGCCAATTTCAACACATTATATATTTTACAAATTTATCTTAAAAACCAATTCATTTTTATCCTAATAATTAATTTATTTCACATCAATTTAATTTATTTTCTCAAATTTATCCTAAAATTCATTATTTCTCTACATTATATCTTTCATAAATTGTTAGAAAATTTACACAAATTTAATTTTTTCTCAAATTTCTAAGCATTATATATTTTACAAATTTATTTTAAAAATCAATATATTTTTATTCTAATAATTAATTTATTTCACATCAATTTAAGTTATTTTCTCAAATTTTTCCTAAAATTCATTATTTCTCAACATTATATCTTTCATAAATTTTTAGAAAATTTACATAAATTTATTATTTTCTCAAATTTCTAAGCATTACATATTTTACAAATTTATTTTAAAAACCAATTCATTTTTATCCTAATAATTAATTTATTTCACATCAATTAAATTTATTTTCTCAACTTTCTCAAATTTATCCTAAAAATCATCATTTCTAAACATTATATATTTCACAAATTTTTAAAAATTTACATAAATTTATTATTTTCTCAAATGTCTAAGAATTATATATTTTATAAATTTATGATAAAAACCAAATTCATTTTTATCCTAATAATTAATTTATTTCTCAAATGTGAAATAAATATTCTCAATAAATTTATTTTCACAAATTTTTAGGAAATTTACACAGATTTATTATTTTCTAAAATTTATAAGAATTATATATTTTACTAATGTCATAGGTAATTTCGTAGCTGATAAGTAAGAATTATTTTAGTAAGTAAATCGGTATTTTCTTGTAGGGAAAGAGTGCTATAACTGTATTTGTTGCCCCTCATCTTTCTTTTTTCTTGTTAGGCTTAATTAGTTTGTTTAGGTGGAAATTAATTTATTTCATGTGTGACAAAAACTATTGTTTTTTTTTAATAATTTGTTATCATTTGATTGCATATAAAAAAAAAAAAAAAAGGATTTAAAATTATTTTTCTGAGTGGAAACTGTTAGAACAAGAATAACAGAGAAAGAATTGAATATTTTATATATCTTGTTGTGTTTTATACAAAAGAATTACAATCTATTTATAAGAAATTATTAACACTAATTAAGCCATGAATGGTGGAAGCTAGATGGAGCTGCACATGGAGAAGGAGTTAGAGTTTAAGGTGGTGGGTGAGATGAGTGTTTATTATTGATTATCTATTTGTGTATTTATATTAACATCCCCCATCAAACTGAAGATGGTGAAAGATTAGCCATTTGAAATTTACTAACTAAATCACGGAAGCGTTGAGGTGGAAGAGCTTTGGTAAAAACATCAATAGTTTGATCAATGGAGGATACTGATAATAACCTGACTGAATTCTGTAGTACATGATGACGTACAAAGTGACAATCATTCTCAATGTGCTTGGTGTGTTCATGGAAAACATCATTATGAGCAATCTGAATAGCACTACGGTTGTCACAATGTAATATAGTAGGAGAGGTTTGCTTAATACCCATATCTTGAAGAAGCCGACGAAGCCAAATGAGTTCAGAAATAGTATCAGCAAGTGCTCGATACTCAGCTTCAGTACTAGACCTGGATACAACACTTTGCTTTTTACTGCGCCAGAATATGAGGGAGTGTCCAAGAAAAAAACAATAACCAGTAGTTGAATGTCGATCAATAAGATCACCAGCCCAATCAGCATCAATGTAGGCTTACAAATCTAGAGATGAAAATCTCAAAAAATGTAAGCCATAGAACAAGGTTCCTTTTATGTATCGTAGTATTCGAAGTACTGCTGCAAAATGAGTGGTGCGAGGAGCTGACATGAACTGATTTACTACATGAACTGCATAAGCAATATCAGGACGAGTGACGGTGAGATATACAAGACTGCCAACCAGTTTTCTATAGAGAGTACCATCATTTAAAGGATTACCATCTATGGTAGAGAAGTGAGAATTTGCCTCAATTGGAGAGTTTGAAATTTTCTCATATGTGATTCCAGCACGAGAAAGAAGATTTGTAGTATATTTAGATTGAGATAAATAATAGCCAGTGGAATTCGATGAGACTTCTAGACCAAGAAAATAATTGAGCTGTCCCAGAATCTTCATTTCAAATTTATTACTCAAGAACAGTTTGAGATCGCTAATGCCCTGTAAATCACAGCCAGTTAGTATCATATCATCAACATACAAAAGTAAAAGGATGGAACCTTTATTGGTGTTGCGAATAAACAAGGCATGATTATAGGGACTAGATTGGAAACCAATTTCCTCAAT
>CATKHJ010513501.1:0-33029 GCA_949750685.1 Vernicia montana
TGTCATAAATCATCATTATTGAAGTCCAACCGTTATTGTTCATCGTTACCGGACTCTAAATGAGTTTTCTATATTGATATATTGAAATCCAAAAATTGACATTCCATTGCTATTGATCGTCAGAGAATTTGTTTCTCCTCCACTATTTCACAAATTTCTCAATTGCTATTAATCATTGAAAAACTGTGTCTCCTCCACTGTTTCATTGGAACCATATTATTAGTCCCCAACTAATATTGATCATTGAAAAGTTGTCTCGCCTATACTGTTATATTTAACCTTAAAGACTGATAATTTATTGCTAAACATATATTTGTCTACTGTTTCTTATTTATTGTAAGTACTCACTGAGCTTATCTCACACTCCTACAGTGTTTTATTTCAGGTTCAATAGCAGATTTAGCAAGTGAATCTCAAGTATTCATCTTCACTTGGGACTACTTTGCTGAGAGTAAGATGATCTCAATTTACTGTTGAGTCGAACCATTTTAGAGTTCCATGGATTATAATAATTTAGTATTGTAGTAATTGATTAAATTGAATTCTTAAATTGTTTAGAAATTGTAATGTGTTAACAATGATAAAACATTGGGAGGATTTTTATTGGTTTATAAGAAGCTAATGATATCAAAGTGTTTTATTGGGAAGTGTATCTTGAATGCAGGTTGTGAATCTGGGATAATGGTATAGTGGCAGCTATTATACTGCTAAACTGAAATTAATGGTATTAATTGTATTGTTATATTGATTAAGTGGATTCTACGGGTTGTTGGTATCTTTATGGTCACCCATGTCCTAGGACCGTCACATCGCCATAAGTGGGATGTGATATTTGACCTTGGGAGGAACCTTTAAACCCTAAACCTTCTTCTAAACAGAGGACGAAATTGCAGATACAAGATTATGAGAGCCCAGCCGACTCTGTCTAAGCAATCTATACCTTATTTTAATTGAATACGTGCCTTTGTTATCACCCCTCAAAATCCAGCAATCATTTACAGGATTCAAACTCAAAGGAATTGATAAAATTAAGTGTTTATTCCTGTCATTGAATAAATCATTAACCACATCAATATCCCAATTAAACCCATCCGTTAGCAAAAGAGAACTAACATGTGCACACTCTAAACTAGCAAGAATAGGCGTGAAAACCATGGGAGAGGACCAGTCAGGAAGCCATGGATCAAACCATATATTAATACTCTCACCTCACCACCACCACCCACCACCCCCCTAACCCCTACCCGAAGCACACAGTTAGATTGTATCACACTCTTCGCAGCAAGGATACTTCGCCATACAAAACTTAAGTTAGGGGTGAACATTCGGTCTGTTCGGTTTAAAATTGAACCGAACCGAAATAATCGAAATTAAATTTTATATAAATCGTACCGAACCAGAGTTTAAGTGAAAATCGAACCGAACCGAAAAAGTTAGGTTCGGTTCGATTTTTCAGTTTGACAGTTTTTTTTCTTTTTGTTATAATAAACTATATATATAATATATATATATATATATATATATATATATATATATATATATTAAAATTATTATATATAATATAATATATTGTATATATATAATATTTACATAAATATATTAAAAATATAAATATATATTAAAATTTCGGTCGGTTCAAATCAAATTTTTTTTGTAAAAATCGAACCGAACCGAAATTTAATTCGATTTTTTTAAAACCGAACTTAACCACTAAAAAAATAGAATAAAATCGAACCAATCAATTCGATTTAAATTCAGTTTTATTCACCCCTAACTTGGGTTATAACCCAAAGAAGCATTGAAAAACGACCCCCGTGGATACTATTGTGCTTGATACAGCCTTAATGTGGATTGCTACAATCTAGGTGAATTAGATATTTTAGGCTTGGAGGGTTAATAATAGTTGCCAATATATGAAAAGTGGATGGTTGAGATTGTTATCTAATCAGGGGTGAATTCAGGAAATAATTTTAGAGGGGTAAACTTTCATGCATAAAGATGATGAGAGGGAAAAAACTATGAATAAGTGAAAGAAAATAGAGAGAACATAATGAGTTATCATTTTTTTTTTTTTTTTGTGGCTAATAAGTGTATTATATATTGTTCAAAATAATTAAAATTTTCTTTTAAAATAGTTTATGATAATAGGCTTAATTTTATAGTTTTTGTATTAAGTCTATTATAGAAATTTTAAATTAGTTACTTGGTATTTAAACTAAGCCCAAGTGTCCAATCCCAATGATTAAATGCATAATAGACTATTATAATAATTTAAAATTAATGGTCTCTTAAAATTAAATTTTCATGTACATGGCTTTTGGGTAGAGAGTGGTCTAGAGTAGTGGGGCAAGATAAAATTTTTAAGTGGGAGCGGATCTCAGATATATAAATAGGGTGAATTTAAAATTGTTCGCTTTTAGAATTTTTTTAATTTAATTGATTAATTTTTATTATTTTTATAAATTTATTTATGAAAAAAATATTAATTTACCTGTTTCGGAAAAAAAATAATTTTAAAAATAATATAAAAATTTTTATTCAAAAACACTTTTAAAAAATTCAACCCCAAACAGGCCAATAATATAATTAAAAGTTTTGGGACGGCAGCAGGGGCAACTGGGTAAGTCCGCCATTGCCCCCATGTAGATTCCCGGTGCACCTAATATTAGACAAATCAATAATGTTGTTGTTGAGCAATGAGCTATAATAGTTGTTAAGTTAATAATTTAGTGGTTAAATATTTATTTTATAGTGGGAAAATTTTGAATTTAAATTTAAAAATTTTAAATAATAAATTCATGTTAAGATATTGATTTTTAAAAAGAATCGAATACTCGTGTGATGTTTTTAAAAAGGTTTAATGACAAAAAAAAATTCAAAAATCCATTGCTAAATTATTATCCCAATAATTTTTATAAAATTTATTTATTTAGTAAATATTTATATATAATCATATTGCAAATTATGTGTAATAAAAAAATAAAAAAAAAATAAAAAAAAAAATAAAAAAAGAAGAAGAAGAAGAAGCTAAGAAGGGCAATCCGCAATTCGCAATCCGTAATCCGCAATCCCATTATATATCCTCCTCTCAAGCGCCTCGTTAATTGTAATAAATTAATAATTCTCTTTTTTTAAATATATAAAAAGTTTTTTTTTTTTTTTTGAAGCAAATATATATAAAATAATTAATAATTTAGTTCTCTCATGTGACACCAAGTTAAACTTTTAAAAATCCACTAGACAAAGTTCATTCCACCAACCTACAACACCATTATGTAAAACTTGCTTTCTTCTACCCCGTGAACCTCGTTTTAAGACCAATGCTACAAACAAAGTACCAAATTAAATTAAAGCATCTCAATCATGCTTTGGAAGACCATATATAGTTTATTCCTTTTGAAAAAATATAATAAAATAAAACTAGTTTATCATGGAATATTTTTTTTTATTAGTCCATTCGTCGAGATTTAATTATAGTTAAAAAATTTTATATCTCTTAAATGATGTGTTTAATGAGGATCAAATATATAATTTTTCTTACAAACTTAGCATGTATTGTCAACTGAGTCAAACTCTTTTGGTAGGGCTGATTTCAGCATTTTGGAGGTCCTAGATAATTTCAAAAAATGAGTCATTCAATCCCTCACCTCTCTATACAAATATTTTTTTTAATAAATCTGAAATTTAGTAAATTTAATAAATTCAAAATGTAATATAATAATTAATTCTTAAATACAAATAAATTATTATCAAAATACAATAAATTAACTCCAACTTATATTTTGTTTTTGGTAATAAGAGTCAATATTATTAATAATGATAAAATGAGGAAAAATATAACATTGAGATGCAACATATTCAAGCCAATAGGCTATTTCAATTACATCCGAGAGAAATCTAAACATCTCAATAATATGTGAAAAAACCTTAAGAATTTAAATATAATACCAACTACAGTTCATAATCATAAATCACACCTGATGCAATAAATAAAACCAAATAATATATAGCTAAATCTAAGAAGAAAATATTAATATTTTTCTCATTTTTTGGTGTATAAAATTTTCAATTAAATCGTTGTGATTAAATTTAACTGTCATTTTTTTTTTCTCAATAGACAATATGGTCAAACTGTTCAATATCTCTTGTGACATAATTAATTTTTTTTTTCCATTAAACAACAAATAAAATGAAATGGTAAGGTAAATAAAGACAATTTTATTCAAATAAAAAAATTATCTTTATTCAAATAAAGACAATTTTATTCAAATAAAAAAATTAACTCTATATTAACAAAACTCTTAAAAAAAATTAAAATATAAAGTCTATTTATTGGGGAGGCCCTAGGCAATTACCTAGGTGTCCCTCCTTGGAGCCGGATCAGTCCTTTGGTAGTTTATCATCCAATATAAATAGCTAGTTTTGATGATAAAGTTTATCTTATATCATAAAAATTACTAAGAATTTAATTAAAATGGTATTATTTTATAAGGCCAATGTCAATCTAATAATGAAAACATATGCCTACGTGCTATATTTATTGAATAGTTTGGTAATTGACGGTCGTTTGACAACTAGATTTTTGACATTTCTTTTTAGGGTATTCTTTATCATCAATTTGTATGCCAATTAAAATTAATTTTTTTTTTTATGTAAATTCAAAAGCGCACCTAAATTGAGTTTATATGTTTAAAAATCTATATTTATATACTAAATCAGTAGACGTTGAACGATTAAAATTGATACGTGTTAAAACCCAAAATTTTTAAAATTTTCACAAAATTTTTAATTAAAATATTATAATTTGCAAGTAAATAAAAATTTCAAAATAAAAGAAAATAAATCATTATCTAAAAAAATTTAAATCAATTATGTCAAAGCCTAGAATTTTTTTAAATTAATTTTATTTTGAATATTTAATTTTTATATATTAATTTTTTAAAGAAATTTATTTGCCAATCAAATAATTTTTATATTAATTTGTTCCATTGTAATATAATATTTTTTATTTAAAAACATTATATTTTTCTCTTTCGATTCAAGGAATAAATAAAAAAAACAAAGATAAAGATTTTTAAAATATACTTTTATTTTTTAAAGGATTCTTAAAATAATTTTACAAATTTATTATATCACTTAAATAAATATGTTCTTACTTAATTTGAAAGTTAAAAACAACATAAAATTAGGGGATATTAACAATTTGAATAAGGTTACAGTATAATTCAAGTAAAAAAAAACTAAAATACATATACCTTTTAGAAAATCTTAAATATTTAAGATTTTATACTCAAAAATTAAAAATTAAATAAAATTGAGTTACATATTAATAATTGGAGTGAGGCCATAATATATGTTTTAATAAGAATATATCTTAAAACATATAAATTTTAAAAGTTTAAAAATATTTGAATTAGATCACTCGATATTTTAATAATTTAAAAGAAGTCACGTTAAAAAATCTCGTAAATCACTAATTAAAATACATATAAATTAGTTGAGTTTTTCAAAATTCAAGTGAGCCAAATGATCTCACTCAACATAAGGTGACTACGCCATGACATAAGTTAGATTAAGACAGGGACAAAGGCAGGTAATGGTCGAGGGGCCTAATTTTTTTATTTATTTATTTTTTTTAAACTTTCCATGTAAAATTATATTTGACTCCCTCAAAAAATTTTATTTTTAAAATTTACCATATAAATTTTATTTTTCTAAAAATTGGCCACCTATTTAATTCTGCCATTGGCCAAAAAAAAAAAAAAAAAAAAAAAAAGAACTATCTAGTTCTGCCTGCGTCTCTGGATGAAGACATCATTGATATTGATCAGTGATTAAATACAAAGTTTACTGATATCATTTTCTAATACATGTTGTTTGTCAATTACTTTCGTAAACAAGGAAGTCTTCTACTATATCATATGTTTATCAATTGCTTTATTAACAAATGTAATCAACATGGGTCCATGAATTGTTCTTAGTTACAAGACAAATTGATGAGAAGGATTAAGAAATCCTTTTTAATAAAATAAATAAAAAGACATGTTTTGAATTCTTTTAATAAAGGATCAACTTCAACAAGATTATGTGTTATACAGTCAATTCTCTCTTAATTAATTATGATAACTAATAAATTTCTGATTGACGTGCATGGTCGTCTAAGAATCCATCATTAACGGCATCATAACAGACAATAATTAATTTGTCTTTCAAATAGAAATTGACAGTGAAAAGGACTATACCTCCACGTTAAGTTTCTTTGCTTCGGTTTACTGGACCCGACCACCTTCATGAATCCATAATACGTAAAATTATATATACTAATTTTCCTTTACACATGTTTTATTTTTTATTAATCCGTAAATTACTAATGTAAATTTTTTTTTATAATTTATTAAGAATAAAAAATAAATATATGAATATAATAATAAATAAAATCCAAATTATTATTATTATTTTAAATTTAATTAAGAATGAAAATTAAAAGAGCAATATTTAACCATAAAAAAAAGAAATATTTTTAATACAATAAAAATAATTAAAATATGTTATAATTTATTTCCTATGTAATATTTTAGAAAAAAAAATTCAGCACTCTTCAGTGTAAAAATAATAATAAATAGTGATATTAAAATTACAAATAATTTTTTAAAAGAAAAAAAAATATAATTAGCATCTAAAACCCATTATATCTTTTTCAAATTTGAATTTGATACATTACGATTATATAATTCATATATATAAACAAAATATTAACAAAATCTCATCAAAATTATAAAAATCTTTCATTCTTGATATTGATTAGTGACTGATCATGTACAATAAAAATTTATAATCAATAGAATACTAAACAAATATATAATAATATATCATTAATATTATAACATATTATATCTTATCGAGTTAAATAGCTTTAAAACACAGGAAATTCTCAAGAAAATTGTCAAATGCAAAAAAAAAATATATATATAGTGGAGAAATAACAAAATTGAGTTCATATAATAATCAATCAAACCCAGAAAAGAATAAAAAATTTGAAATTATTACAAAATGAGTAGAAATCAAAGAACACCAAGCACTATTTTTCTAAACCCGCGAAAAAAATTGACGAAAACCAAAACATAAAAAGATACCGAGAAAACAATTAAAGAAATAAATTATTTTCTCTATAACTACTCAAATACAAAAATAACATGTTTGTAATCTTAATTTTGATACAAAGAAAAGGCTATAATAAACTAAAATTGTATATATAAATTGATGTATATTATATTATTTGCAATTTGATAAGGATAAAATTTTAAATATTAAAATTATCTAATTAATTTGATAATAATAAAATTTTAAAAATTAGTATTGTCTAATTAATTTGATAAGTTGCAATTTAATAAGAATAAAATTTTAAAAATTAATATTATCTAATTAATTTGATAATAAGTTGCAATTTGTTTGGGGAATTATTTTCTTATAAAATTGGTGTTAATAACTATATTATTATTATAATAACTATAACTATATACATTTAAAATTAGTTATTCAATTGGTGTTATTATTATGAATGAAAACTACATCACTTGACTGCATTTATCTAATTGAATGACAAAAGTGTTAGACTATAATAAACTAAAATTATATATATAAATTGACATACATTATAATATTTAAAAGTAGTTCTTTCATATTATTTATAATAATGTCAAATTAAAATAATTAGATAAATAGTTAGAGATTATAGTATTATCTAATTTGTATAAATAGATAATATAAATAGATTATATAATTAATGATAATTGTTAGTTTGCTAATAGTCTCTAGTTTTATAAAATGTGAAGATGAAGATTTGATAAGTTTTAATTTGATAAAAATGTGATAAATTTTAATTTAATAATTATTTATCTAATTGTTTTGCAGTTATAATTAGCTAGTAATTATTTGTATTAATAATTAATATTTATTAAATACTGATTAATAAGGCATATTTGAAATTTTTTTATATATTATTATATATATATCTAATCTAAATATATAATAAAAATAGATATATCTAAATTATATATATATGAGTTATATTTAAATTATGAATTATTATATTTAGGCATAATTTATCTATAATAAAATTAAAAAATAGATAATTAAATTCAAATTCCAATGATAAAAAAGTATCAAGTAAATAATTAAATTTTATTATACATATTTGTTTAAATCATATCATTTTTATCAAATATAATTAAGTTTTTTTTGTAAATATTAATTTAAATCATGTTATTTTTCGCTCATTCAAATGTTTCCTTTTAAGCCACTTTTATATATATATATATATATATATATATATATATATATTAAAAAAATTAATTTAACTAGCTATAAAGTAATTTATTCAAAAAGTACTTTCAAATGTATAGAGTGCATTTTAAATATTTTATCCAATAAGTTTAGTTAATCTCAATAAATAATAAATTAATATGTACAGTTAAAAAAATCTCAATAAATATGTAAAAATTAATTATATATATCTATAAAACAAATAACACATTAAGAAAATACAAAAAGAAAAAAAAAACTAAAATTGACTTTAATTATTATTTTTAACATTAAATGATATTAAATTCAATATATATGTTTATTATAATATATGATTGTACATTTAATTTACTTTAATTTTTTAAAAAAATGAATACTATAGCTAGGAGCATGGCACGTCTAGTTATCTCCTTGTACCAATTGGAGTCATACGTTAATGGTAAGAAATTAATTATTCTACCAAACTTATAAACCAAGAAGAACGATTATTTAAAGACCATTATTTCCATTATATAATTTCTTAAATATATGCATTAATTTTGGTTTATTTTTCTTAATATATGTATTTATTTATTTATTAAAAAATTTACAAGAATATGGGAATACATATATATCATGGTCAAGAGTATTCTCACAGTTTTTTTTCTTATCATTTAATGTCATTTTTTAAAAAATTAGAAGTATTGGGAAGATGGGAATAGGTAATAATATTTCAAATAGTTTAACTTGGTTAAAAATCAATCACATATAATCTAAAATATTAGTATATTGATGGCTTTTTAAGGTGATTAAAAATTAAAATAAAAACTTAAAGTAGAAAAAGAAATAAATGTAGAATGAGTTAAATCATCACTACCTTTATAACTTTTTTCTTTTTTAACTAGTTTTATTTATTTATTAAGTATTGAAAAAAATAAAATTTCAATCTGAATATTTATATCCAAATCGAATATGTACTATCACTATACTAAATTTGTAATTACTATTTAACTTGTTAAATTCACATTTGCCTAATTTGATTTTCAAAATAATGAATGTTAATAGAGAAATTAAAATTATGGTATAATTTAAATAATTTCATATTTTATTATTATAAGTAATTATTTATTTTAGCAGTCATTCTAAAAATATATATTTATTTTACTAGACTTTTATATTTGTCCTTATATGAGATTTCATTTTTCATTAATTAGATACCTTTAAATTAATCCTCATTAAATTAGTTATTACTTATAAAGTTCATATGAATTGGAGAGGTAAATCTCTGCTCGTATTTATCTCTAATAATTTTTTCCTTCACTATTATGATTTGTGTTTATTATTATGTATGTACTAATCAAATCATTACTTAATAAATTTTACTATTTTACTTCAATTAAAAAAAAAATCCATAATGATAAAAAAATGCAATAAAAATATTCATAAACAATATATATTTCCTTAATTGTAAATTTAAAAAAAAAAAAAAAGAGATTCTTTTATGATTAAAAAAAGTAACTATAATCTATTATAATTAAATAAATGGCTTCGGTACATGTTTGATACTCCCGTACATTCACACACATATTTATTATTTTAGTACATTACAATTTTCTTAAATAATTTATGAAATTTCATAGGCATTTTGTAAAATGAGTTAAAAGATTTCATATTTTTATAAAATATATATTTTAATCGTTTCAATATTATACTTTAATATTTATTACTAGAGTGGAATATTTTTTTATTTCATTATTTTTAAATAAGATGATTTTTTTTATTATAAAATAGTTTTTTTATTAATTAAACTACTAAATTTATGTTCTTTTGGATACTTATTGAAATTTTTAATCAATATTTTAACTTTTTAAAAATAAGTATTTGTTTATTTAAAAATTAAATATTATATTTTTAGCATAAGATTAAAATATTATTTGTTGAATATTTAATAAGAGATTTAATATCGGTAATAGTTAAATTTGATATTAAAACACATAATATTTTAATAAAAAAAATAAAATTATCATATTTTTTTAATAATTCACTAATTTCTTATATAATTTCAGTAAATTCTCATTATTAATTATTATCTTGAGTACTGTAATGAGATTAGCATTAATATTTCGTACACGTGATTATTTGGTGCAAGGAGAAATTATTTAGTTGAGGAAAAATATTTTCTATATTTTTACTGTTTGAAACGCTATGAGAAGAAAAAATCATTTTAAAAAAATATAATAAAATTATTTTTTAAATTTTGATAAATTCATTATAACTAAAAATATATATATATATATATAAACCAATAATCACCATTAGTAATCACTATTAATCATTAACAACTATAAACAATTAGGTGTTCTGAACACTGCTTAATTTTGATGTATTTTTTATTACTTAATGAAAGTTTTAATCATTTAAAAAAAAAAAAAACCTATTAACAACAGTCACCAAGTGTTGATAGCAAATTATTATTTTTTTTAATATTTAATAATAAAATTTAAAAATATAAAATTATTATAAGTTTAAATATATTTATATTTTTATAAATGAAAATATTTAAATATTTTTTATTATAATAAAATAATAATTTATTTTTGCCAGAGTAAAATAATAAAAAATTAATTGTTTATAAAATATTACTATTACTATAAACCAAACTTTCTTTTTCTGGACATTTATTTAGGTACTTAAAAAAAAAAAAAAAAAAAAAAAAAAAACAAACAAAGAAAAAGAAAGAAAGAAAAAGCATTTCACTTTCACACTGTTTTTCTCTCTTTCCTTCCTTCTCTAAAAAAACTCCAGTCTCAAACAGTGAACTGATCTCCCAAAACCCTCCGATTTTAGGGTTTTCCAATTTCAACATCTCACATTATTTACTCTTTTGCCTTTCACTGTGTATCTCTATTTGTTTTAACCTCTGATTTTGAGAGAGAAAAGAGCTTGCTACATTTTCTGTATCCTTGGCCATGGAGGAGTGGTGGTGGTGGTGGCATTTTCAGTAAATAAAGGATGAAACAAGGGGCAGGATTGGGAATCAATGGGAGTGGCCAAGTCCTGGAGGTTTAGCGTGATATCGGCGAACCTGGCGCTATTACAGCAACAAAACGGTAACAATAGCTCCAATAGAGGCGGCGGTAAGCACCACCACCACCATCACAGTCACAATGAGTGGTGGAGATCCTCTGCGACGCAGCAGCGTAGGAAGATCCCGTGGTCGCTGGTGTGCGGGTTAATGCTGTTTGTTTTAGGCTTGATTTCTCTTTTCACTGGACACGTGGCCTCTGATCTTGAATGGTACTCTCAGAGATTGGTAAAGCACAGCTTGGGCCGTCTGGTAAAGCTTTAGAAACTTCTGGTTATTATTATTGTTTCAAAATCTCTTTTTTCTCTTCTGAAATTGAAGTAGAATTTTATTTATTTTTTATTTAATTTTTGAGTGAAGATTCAAATTCTCAGTTGAAATTTGCTAAAAAAATTTACAGTAAATCATAGTATTTATTAGTGTAAATTTAACATTGGCAGGATGTGATTCGGCGTGAACCGATTGATATATGGAAATCAAAGTACTCAAAGTTCTTCCATGGCTGCAGTGAAAGAGGGAGAAATTTTGCCCGTAAGTTGTTGGCTACTGATTATGCAATGGCTGCTTGCAGAGTTGCAGTTGTTGCTGAAATGGTCATTTCTTAGCTTGCCCCATATGGGTCATCATTTCTTATTCTTAGTTAGTTTAGCTGTGTTGTTGTTTCTTGTCAAGGCTTTCATTCTTTGCAATTTTTTGCTTGGATGGTGCATTTTTAGTCTCTGCTCCTATGCAATCATTTTATTCTTCCTACTTGAAGAATGTGAAGAAATGGCATTATTTTTTTTATGAGAGAAAAGAAATGTCATTATTGCATGTCTTACTTATCAATCTTATATTTACTGAAAGAATCTGTGAAAAATTCCCGTTTGCATTTCTTGCCAACCGCCATCCATCAGATCCTTTCATATGGTTTCTCGCAACTGGTTAGTTCCTGAGAATCCTTTTTTTTTCAGAGGCTGCAATCTTTGTTTGGTTCATAGCAATAAGACTGCCTGTTGGTTATCTAGATTCTGGTTCATGCCAGATTCCTAAAAGATGCAGATAAACACCAATAATCTTTTTTTTTTTTTATTTTCTGGATTGTGTTGTAGATTTTGTGTGCATTCTTTGGATTTGTCTGAATGCATCGTCTATTTTTGTGACAATTTGCAAAGAGGATGGTAGGTCAGTTTGTGGAATATGGAGACTAAAGGCACCCACAAATAGTAGCCTTGATATTTTTTCTTGATTTTACAAATTCTCTAGAATTCAAGTCTTGTATATGACTAAGAGTGGATTCTGTTCTTTTGGCCTAACTACTTCATTGTAACTTCTGTAGACATGATTGTCTCAATTTCTCTTTCATTGCAATAGACTCATTTCATAATAATGTAAATTATGAAATTTTTCTTCCTAATCATACAAATTTCACAACTGTTATTCAATTGGTATTTATTGTTGTTTTTTAACCTGCCTTGGTTCTTGTTGCATCTCAAATTTATGAGTAGTGCTACATATAGTGACTAACTATAATTTATCCGTCCTTTTGTTGATTTGGCATCTTGCATCTAAACCTATGCATGATGGTTGGCAGGATGTGCTCATTTTATTTTGAGTTCTTTTGTTTCATTAATTTACCTCTTACTGTCTGAGGGTGTTACTGTTTTAAAGTTTAGCTTTAGTGTTTCTTGTGTCAATTGATAATAATGGTGATAGCAATTTGGGAGATTGCCATGAAAGAATTCCTCCAGATTGTGGAACTATGGCGTATAGATATTGGTGTAACCACCCATTGTATCTAGAAAAATTTGACGAAGATGGTTTGTGTTAGCAAAATCTATATGCAGTAAACAGTGCTGCTGCTTCAGTTTTAGGTGTCCAGGGACATCTACATCAATTGAGCTGATCGGGTCTTTTTCTAAAGATACATTATCTCCCATCTTCCATAGGCTCTAGTTAGATAGAAAAGTCCATGTTTATATCAAGCTGGGTTTTGTTTATCTTATTTATTATTATTATTATTATTATTTTCAGTTTTGAGCAAGATATTGACTTGTGTTCATGGATTAAACTTTTTAACATGCGTAATTTTTATATCTAGCTGCCAAAAAAGAGCGGTCATCAAATGGTTATTTGCTTATTGCAGCAAGTGGAGGGCTGAACCAACAAAGAACAGGAGTAAGTGAAAGTTTTATTATCCACTTAAAGAATCTGGTGGAAGAACTTGTGATTGAATCAGTTTGTCAATTGCAGTTTATATATTAGTCATCAGTCATTATTTTTGTTTGGATCACTTGAGCCGTTTGTTTAAAGGAGGTTTTATGTGAGATTTTGAGTTCTAGTATTTGCTGAGAAGTTCTTATTATTTGCACCAAAAGATGAACACATACTTTTTCATGAAAATGACAATTGAACACATGCTTTTTCATGAAAATGACAATCACTTTCTGTTCTCAGATAACTGATGCTGTAGTTGTTGCACGGATTCTTAATGCTACATTAGTTGTGCCGGAGCTGGATCATCATTCCTATTGGAAAGATGATAGGTAAGTTGGGATTCTATTAGTCGCTTAGCAGCAACTTTTGATTGGGTATATCTTTTCTTTTTTATAGTTGTTAATGGTCAACTTTTCTTTTCTTATAAAATTGCATGCAGTGACTTTGTCAACATTTTTGATGTTGATTGGTTCATTTCCTACCTTGCAAAAGATGTGACCATTGTCAAAAGAGTTCCTGATAAAGTCATGCGATCAATGGAAAAACCTCCATATACCATGCGTGTCCCAAGAAAATCTCCCCCTGAGTATTACCTAGATCAAGTTCTGCCTATACTACTGAGGAGACGTGTAAGACAATTTGCTTGATTAGTGACTTTTTTTTTTTTTAACAACTTTCTGTTCAGGATGATTTTTGACACTCATCCTTGATTTCTTTAAAGTTCTGAAAGGTGTCTTTTTCTTGGTTTTGTTTCTAGTTTGCAGTCAGTCTATTAACTCTAGAAATTGCAGGTTGTTCAATTGACGAAGTTTGATTATAGGCTTGCAAATGACCTTGATGATGAAGAGCAACAAAAGTTGCGCTGCCGAGTTAATTATCATGCTTTAAGATTTGCAAAACCCATACAAGATATTGGCCAAAAACTTGTTATGAAAATGAGAAAGATGGCAAAACAATTTATTGCAATTCACCTGAGGTTTGTCTTTCCCATAGATTGTAATATTTGTATAGTGCTTTAAGAATTTTGTTTTTGAATTGCGAAAACATTTCTGTGGTCAATTATACCATTATGTTTGTGCTGAACTCAAGTTACTTTCAATATTTGCATTCTTTGGAAGGATATTTCTATCACCTAGGTTATGCATTGTTTTCACTGCTTGACTGAAAATAAATGGATCATTGTCTCTTTTGAACATGAATAACATGGTAGCAGAACATTTTAAGGTTCTCTATTCCTTGCATTGGGTAGTTATCTCTCAAAATATGAAATTGTTGAAGCTAGTGATGAGAATACAGGCTACCTTTTCACTTTCTTCTTATATGCCTTATATATCTAAGGGATCATCCTACATTTTTTGCTAGAGCCTATATACTTTGTTCTATACATTGTGTTTTAATATGTTTTTTCATGTGGATGTTATCTCCATGCATATTTAGTTTATTACAAATGTGGATGATAAAAAAAATTATTACAAATGTGTGTATCCATATACAATGAAGACATTTGTGAATGTGTGCTTGAATCATGTTTAGATTTCTTCATTTGTGGTCCTAACTCTTTTGAATCACAGGTTTGAACCTGATATGCTTGCATTTTCTGGATGCTACTATGGTGGTGGTGAAAAAGAAAGATTTGAGCTAGGTGAAATAAGAAAGAGATGGGACACATTACCAGTGAGATTGCTGTCCTTTATAACTTGTGGTTTCAATTAAAAATAATAAAAATCTGTTGTGGATTTTGAAAGTTGTTTTTACTATTTCTAGAATGATATAAGAATTAAGAGACTTGAAAAAAAATATGCAATCTATATTTGATTTGAATGTTACATATTTCTATTTCTTCCATTTGCCAAGCGAAATGAGGACCATGGTTATTAAGATAGATTCTAATGATGCTTTATTCCATCTAATTTGACATAAAATTTGATGATTTCTAGGATTTAAGTGCAGAGGAAGAGCGAGCAAGAGGGAAATGTCCACTTACTCCTCACGAAGTGGGATTGATGCTGCGTGCTCTTGGTTTTTCTAATGATACATATGTCTATGTTGCATCTGGAGAAATATATGGTGGAGAAGAGACATTGCGGCCACTCAGAGAACTCTTTCCAAACTTCTACACAAAGGAGATGCTTGCTAATGAAGAAATGAAACCTTTTCTTCCATTTTCTTCCCGCCTGGCAGCCATCGACTATATTGTCTGTGATGAAAGTGACGTTTTTATCACCAATAATAATGGAAACATGGCCAAGATTCTTGCAGGTCGAAGGTGAGAAATACGCCTTAGGTTTCGTAGGATGAATATGGACTTGATTGCTTGATTATTTGGCTTGTCAATAATGTTAATTCTAAAGGATCCAATTCTAATACATGAAAATTTTTGGGTGGATCAGAAGATATTCATAAATATTACAAAGTAATAGAAATAAGAGCTAACTATACAAATACACTTGGCTTCTATTATGATTTTTAGGTAACATGGAAGTACAAATAAATTGGACATTAACTGGACTCAAAATTAGAGAATTCAAATTATTTGGGAATGAATCTAGAGTTGGATTGTCAGTGCTTCAATACTTTAAAAAAAAAAGGGTCAAAGAATCAGCTTTTATTTTGTTTTCTCTATTGTCAGCGTAACTAAATATTGTTTGTACATTCCTCATTATCGTTTGCTGTTGTCATTTCATGGATCCAAAGGAGGTATGCAGGGCATAAGAGGACCATTAGACCAAATGCAAAAAGGCTCAGTGCATTGTTTATGGCAAGGGAGAAGATGGACTGGGACACTTTTGCTAAGAAAGTGAAAGCATGCCAGAGAGGATTCATGGGGGAGCCGAATGAGGTGAGACCTGGACGAGGTGAGTTCCATGAATATCCATCTGCTTGCATCTGTGAGAAACCATTCAATAGTGATGGAAGCAGTGAGGATGAAGCTCACCTGTTAGACCAAGTTCCTATGAATTCCAATACAAAAGTTCCATCTAAGTATATCGAGGAGAATCGAAGTGACAAAAGCCTCAGAAGGTCAAAGAAGAGAAGCATGGTAGAAGAACCTGTATCTCTAAGAGATATTGAGGATGATGAAAAATTTCCAGACTAAGGTAACTGAAGAACTAAGCCCAGGATATATGATATGGTGGGCAGAATTTATTTTTATATCGATCAGATTTTCTGAGACAGTTAAGAAGCTCAAGCCATTTCATCTCTTCAGCTTTGCCAACCTTCTGATGTTGGCTCGAAATTTAACTCGCCAGCATTATAACTGAAGGCTGCTCAAGAGTGTCGTAACTGGGTTCTGTTCGGTTGTCTGGTTGGATCAACGAACAAATTGGATCTATGTACAGAAATGATCTTTCATGAGTTGCAATTGTTCATAAAATAGTTTTGCTAGGTACACGTTTTAGGTATCCTTGATTTGAAATTGGATTCCTTAAGTTGCATTATCAAAATTAGTTTAATTTGTCTTCATTTTCCTTATTTTTCAACGTGGTTTCAGATCTGATATGGTGAGAATCATCCCTAGCCAAGTGGTTGTATAATTTGGGCATCCCATGGTTTCATTTTACAGGGATTGTATGCTCAATAGACCTGTTTGTACTGGTCTTAATTTGTGAAATTGAACTAGCCACATTTGAAAATTTAGATATTTTCCAAATGCATGTAAACTCTTGAAGTGTGCTCTCTCCTTACAAATCATGCAAGTGCCATACGAGGTCTACCGCCATGTAAATGGAGCAAAAATGTTTAATCTTACTCTAATTTTTTTAATTGCAGTTCAAAATTTTCTTATGTAGCTAGTAATGGAAATGGATTTTATATCTTATCATCTAATCACGACCCTTAGGGGGAAAATGAGTTTGAAAAACAAAAGAACAGCGCTCTTCAAAGAAACACGAAAGTGAAAAATAAACAAGTAAACTAAGTGCAACATTTCAATTGCATTTTTTGAGTTTATGAAGACCAGTTCCCATTTTATTTATCCCCAAATAAACCAGCGACAAGCAAAAGTGTGGTTATTGATTAGAAAAATGACCATCCATCCCCACAAAAACCCATTACCTAAAAGAAATATAAAATGGTGTACAGTACTGTACATCCCATGGATGGGATGATCATTCTCATCTGCAAAAGCTTCCTGCAATTTCAACCCAAACTACATGGAGAATTTCCATATACAACCTATTTAAGGCAAAATGCCTAGGAAATTAAATCATAATTGTGAATACACTAAAATTGATATGAACATCTACCAACTACATCTCATAATTTTTAAACCCAAGGAAGCAAGAATTTTCATTCCTAGCTATTTCCTCTATTATAAATATACACAAACTACTTGAGTGTGTTTGTTCCATTGACCATCATCAAAGCTTCTTTGAAATGGACCCAACATTTCCAGGATCTTTCAACCATGGTTATTCCCTGCTACAATTAACCAGTCAGTTTATGCGCACACACTGAAGAGCATCAAGATAGAGAGAGACAGAAAGAGAGAGGAGGGCAAGTAGTTATTTTTGGAATTAAAATCTCACCTTTAGAAGCATTCCTACTTTTATGGCTTTTGTCATGTGACACGGACGGAATTTTCGAGACCATTAGCGAGCTTTGCAGCCCTTCTAATAGCTGTAGGCAACAAGGACAATAAGCATATCAGGTCACTATATCTACAGTACTGAATATAGGTACAAAAAGAATGGACAGAAGCCTCAAATAAGTAAAGTGGAACTGCTACAGCAAACCCGAAAAAATGACAATTCATAATAAAAAGAAACAGCAAAACAACAAATGATTCATGAATACAAAGAAACCAATCCCCCTTTCTCTCTTTTTTTAAAATTTTTTTTTTTGTTCTCCCTTTCATGAGGCTGGTAAAGTTGTCACCAAGCAGTTATGAACAATAGAAAAAGGAGGATTCAAGAACATCACTGGACAGCTAGAAAAGCAAGGTTAGATGGAAATCAACAAATCATGGGTATGTTCAAGGAAGCAGTACATACGCAAATGGCCATCTAGAAAAGAGGAACAAGAACGAAAATATGTTGGCTTCTTTGGATTTACCACATGAAAGATTGATTTGATGCTACAAACTCTCTTTTTTTTTTTTTGAGGACGTGTCAAAAAGTATGCATTTTAAAATAAATCTGAACACTTACCCTTGATGTTGGCTGAATTCTGCGATTAGACCTACGTGGCTCAACAGGATCAGAGGTTGATTTTGCAGAACTACCATTCAGAGGCTTGCCTTCGTCAATTTTACTCAACTTTCCACCAGCAGGAGCAAGTTTCCCTTTGCTTACCCGCACGGGTTTAGCATTTGACGTGGGCATTTTCTTAGAAGAAACAGCATCTGATGGAAGAGCAAGTGCAGAAAATAAGATTGGGCCCTCTGTTGCTCCATCAGAACTAGGAAATGTTTGAAAGCCCATTAGGTTCTGCTTTTCCAAAGTGTTTTCAATACGGTTTACAGAATCCTTGGTCCTTGTAATATGTTCTGTAATAGTACTATCATCAGGAGCAGAAACTGCGGAGCTTGTTAGGTTGTCCTTCTGAGGAATTGTTCTACCCGAAACATTTTGTGGTTTTCCAGACTTAAGGACCTTGGGCTTGGATACAGCTGCTCGTTTATCATTTGATTCAGTTTTAGCAGTACTTTTCCATCCTCGGGATCCAGCTCCTCCTTGAGGAATCAAATATTTCGTGAACTTGACTGAATCACTTGCCTCATTGATTTGACTGCTCCCATCTGCAACATAATGCTTGCTAACTTCCATAAATTTCCTTTTCTTTCCAGGTTTGGGTACCCCAAAGATTACTCCTCTAGATCCTTCCTTCTGCAACCCAGTCCGTGTCATTCTCAGTGCATTAGGCCTATTCTCATCTTTAGTACTCTTACCAATATTGAATAGTTTTTCATCAGTAGATAAATCCAATAATGTTGGATCATCAGATTTATCAGATTCCATTACATCAACACTTTTTGAAGCCTTATCCTTTCCCTTGGGCTCCACTGCAGGGCTCCGCACCCGTGGTCGTTTCTCTTGCGGAGTATCACCCTGAACATCAGATTTGCTATTGCAAGTCAGTGCTAGAAACAGTTTAAAAGTCAATACCAGGGCAAAATCAAATCAATAAGGAAAGCAAATAAGCACCCCGTGAGAAGACCGAATGTTCTCTCCTGAACTAGACCATTCAATCCATTCCCCATCTCTCCATATTAGAGAAGGCCGAAGATTCCATGCTTTAAATACTGATGTATCTCCTTGAGCTGCAAGCAAAGTAGCTGAAAGATTTACCTCTAAACTAAAGCACTATCAGCTAAAACAGAAATTTTGGATTGTCATTGAACTAGACCATCAATCAATCACACATGCCTGGAAAATTGACAGTTATAGCCTCATCCTTCTTGCTCTTTTCAGTTATAACTCCCTCCAACCAGCTGAAAAAATAAAACAAACAAGATGACTAAGTATGCTAACTGTTGTTCAGCAAGGAGACATATAAAGAAGCATGATTTAGATTGAAAGCATAAAAAAAGTGTTGGGTAGAAGGAGAAAATTTAAGTAACAAGTGAGATAAGGAGAAAAAAGATGAGAAACACATGATTAATGACCCCTTTATGGCACAAAATCCAATCATAACTTGTACAGCCAACCAGAAAAGGTGAGAAATTGATTCATTATGCTGCTAATCATGCTTGCTAGAAGATAACTACAATAGAATCTATTGATTTTAAGTATGCTGTAAGATTCTCCTTTCTGGTTTACAATAGAATTTGAGATGTCCTGATTCACTTGCCTATACTCCCCCATGATTCAATCCACGAGAAAAAATATTACAAAAATAATTTCAGCAAGGTGCCACTAGTGCACATTGTACAGTCATCTACCTTACTGCTGACAAAGTGGACAAAAGAAAAGTAGTTCACATAAACATGGATCATACATATTGTGTAAATCCCACGATAAGAAGGCATCCAACATGAATTAGGAAATTGGCCTCTCAAATCACTAGGGGCTTGAAAAATTAGCTTTATTATTTTTCTTTTCTTTGCTCCCATGCATCACAACCATATAGCAATAATATAGATACATGCATACCTATCTTGTATCCATGCATCTACTCTATCACCGACAGACCAATTATAGTCCCCTAGTGCAGCTCTCCTTCTCTTCTTTGTTCCTTCAAATGGCATGGCAGGACTAGGACGGCAAACTCGTATTTTGGGTGCCTTATCTCCTTCACCTTCAAGCGGCACCCACTCCTCTAGCTTTCCTGAGCCTGATGGACAAGAAATTAAACAGATAAAATAAATAGATCATTAATCGAAGCACATGCACAAGACAGTAATTCCCATACTATCATATTCATTCCATTTTCTAAAACCTCTTTGCATTAGGAGAGCAATAGTTGGAACTGAAAATATGCCAAAATTAAGATGATCAGAAATCAACTACAATAGATCCTTGAACCAATACATCCAATCTAGAAATCCTTTCTAAAGCAGAAAGACTGAACATATCTGATACACAGAAAATCTTGCCTAATACTTGAAGCAAGATACCACAAGATCCTATCTACATGACAATGACCCTCTCTTCCTCCTGGTATTTCCATCATACTTCATACCAATATTTATGCTTATGCATCTAAGTAACTATACCAATATCTCATTGCCAGAAAAGAGTTCCTCCACTCTTTTTCTCTTTCCTTTTTAATAAGTGGCAACTGCATAACTATAAATATCCATAAAACCAAGCAACCATCAGGCAAATTAAATTAAACTTCCTTTGGTGTCATTTTCACACAGAAATAGACTGGGTGGAAAACAACATCCTGCTAAGGGTGATAACCACACATTTGCCACATGGCATTCCTCACAGCACCAGGTATGTGAAGCAGCTCATGCACCAAAAATGAGAGTATCTAGAATGAGCACAAGGGTTCTCCAAATTTTCTGAATTAATAGGTGTCAACATTCCATTGATTCTAAATCATGAACCTATGCCAGTTTGTCAATGAATAAAATGGCGTACCTTCACCCAGCGCAAGCTCCGTGTACCTAACATAAGCCTTCCCATCCTTTAAACTCAAAACTTTGGCTGAGAACCAGGATGCTTTAAATCCACTCCCATCTTTGAAAACCTTTAATAATAGTAATTATAAAACAAAAGGTCTTAAATGTTAATTAATGAACCAAAAAAATAAAAATGAGGAGGAAGTAGAGGAAAGCTAGATAGGACATTTTAAATGAACACTGTTTTCACATCCATATCAAGACACAGTTGAATTTACCGCAATCCTATGTGAAAAATGCAATTTTGAAAGTCAGAAATTTCAAACCTCAACAAGGGAACCCTCCTTGATGCTATTTTCTTTCGAAGTTTCCACCTTTCCAAACTCATTCTGAACAGTTGAAGATCTGGATCCATTCTCAGATTCGGGAACTACCCCAATGGTTTTAGCCAAGTCAGAAGCCTTGCGGCCTTTTTGCCCTTTAGCATCTTTTATAGTGGTTGCACCAGTACCTGATAAGCCATCTACCAATCTCCCATGGTCCTCAATAGTTATCTCTGTAGAAGTAGGTGACTTCGCAGCATTAGAGATCAGATTTTCTTTCTTATCTGACAGAACCTCTTTTAACTGCCTGGCTGAAGTATCTGGACCTTCTCCACCACTGTTGACATTTACATGTTCTCGACCAATCTGATTTGATTTTGAAACCAGCTCAGAAGTTACTTGTGATACCTTCCAATAACCCCCTGGACCAGCTGCTACTAGCTCACTCAATGGAAAAGGGTCCCCCATAGCCACTATTTTCCCAGCTTGAAACACAGCTTCTGCAGCCAGCTCTGCAGCCTTTACAATGGCATCCATATTTTCAGCTCGTTTTGATGCAGCTGAAGCAGCTTCAACCCTCCTTCTAGCAGCCTCCCTTGCAGCGACAAGGATTGAACTGGAACTGTTTGTTCCATCATCAACTTTCAAGATGGATGCAGGAGTAGCCTTGCCCAAATTTTTCATGCCATCAGAAAGAGATGTAGCATTGATTTGACAAGGATTGCTATAACCACCAGAAAATACTTCTTCGGCCATCAGTTTTGCTTGCAATGCAGCATCTGATGCAACCTTGGCAGCAGCAGCTGCTGCTTTTGCAACAGCAGCAGCTGCTGCTATTGCAACAGCTGCAGAAGCTAGTTTGGTTTCAACATCTGGCTGCAACCCAGAATTTCTCTGCTTATCCAACTGATCCCATATTTCCTGGCTATGACTAACAGCAGAAGCAGCAAGAGCAGCAGCATCCTCTGCCTGCACCCTAGCCTCCTTTACCTTACCAAGGGTATCCTCTGATAAAACTGCCTTTGGTTCTGCATTCTGGTCCCCTTTCCTAAGATCCATGGAAGACGTAGTAGTTACAGAGGTAATGAATTTCTCAGTAGGGGCTTTAGAACCAAAGCCAACCGGGGTTGTGATGGCAATGGAAGTAGACACAGGAGTAGCAGAAGCAATAACTGATTCTATTTGAGGTTGAGGTGGCAAAATATTCTGTCCAGGATTCTCAGAAACTGAAGTCTTTTTTCTTTTTCTTGGCTTTGGATCAGCAGAAGTTTGACTAGCTGATGCTGTTACCATTTTCACATCAAGCACAGATGAAGTGCTGGGTAAAACACTAGCAGAGGCTCCACTCTGACCCACAGGACCACTAGGCTTTGCAACAGAGGAATGGGGCGCAGATGATTCTTTTACAGGTGTTAATTGAACAGTTTCTGTGATAGGCAATTGCACAGAGAAACGGCCACTTGTGTCAAGTGCAGAATTTTGTGAAGCAACCCAAGGGCCACCAAAAGGGGCCTGAGATAGCCAAGAAGGGCTATGCCCAACAAAATTCCTGATAGCTGGAGTTTGATGAGGATGCAAAGGAGAGAGTGCCCGCTGATAATCCATAACCGGACCCCTAGGCATGCCACTTGATTGCAGTGTGTCACCAGGAGTAGACATACTCCAAAGCGGTGATGAAAAGGGTACAATGGAATTCACAATTGTAGGAGTACCCTTGCTGCTGCCTCGACTGGCAGGTGAGGAGACTACTTTACTTTGAAGTGCACTTTGTTTAATTGATTGCTCAGTAGCTCTAGCACCTGTGAATCTCAATTCTGAAACACTTGCACTCAGCCAAATTGAAATAAAAATTAATCAGTTTTAAACAGGGAGATACCTGGATGAGACTGCAGAGGCGTCTCAGGGGTAATGAGATGTGATTTTTGACCATGAAGCCTTTCTATACATGAGCGCCAAGGATTTTCCCAAATGCTCCTACCACCATCTACAGGCCAACAATTGCAGACAGTGAGTAAGCATTTCTACGTTAATGTCAAGGGCCACCAGAGAGAGAGAGAAGCAGAAAGACCACTTACCAGGTCCTCCAAATGCAGATATCATATATGCTTCATCAGGAGCTGTTCCTTGACTGCAGTAATAATTTCAAACACAATTAGAAGTATGATCATAATCATTGAATTAGAAATCTTCTATGAATAAATAAAGACCCACAAATTGAAAAGCTATTCATTAAGACAAAATTGAACACAGAACAGCCAAGCCCTTTTATTTTTCTTTATCTTTTCCTGGATTGGGTGGAGCGGAAGGTGCAGGAATACCGCTAAAGACATCTCAAAGCACCTTAATCACATCTATAAAGTCAATTTGACCAAACCCATCCTTATCTATGTCTTGATGCATCATTAGCAACATTATAAAAATTTAAATTAAAAAAAATCAAAGAATAGAACCCACATCAAAGCTCCATAAACAAAGATCTGAGCACGCAATTGCACTTGCTGCAAGTCTGTGAAAGGTTGCTGAAACACTGCAGCTGGAGAGACCGAAGAATTCAAATCTGGCAGACCAGAAGTTGATGTCGCAAGAACAAAAGGTTTCACACTACTGGAATCCACATGCCCATAGCGTTGAATCTCATTGGATTGCACAAGTTGAGAAACACCAGACGGGCTCAGAGAAACATTGGTTGTTTTGTCCCCCCTTTCTAATCTGACAGATGCTGTTTCTTTAATAGGATTCCCCTTTTTAGCCTTTTCTTTTGTTGTTGACTTACCCGAAGATCGTCTGGGTTTACGCTCAGAATTACCTTTAGAACCACTACGTGCAATAGCTACTTCAGAAACCTTTGGACTTCCATGAGAAAGATCTTGAGATATCTTGGGATCTAATTGACCTAAACGAGAACTTGAAGTAGATCCATCCACAATCTTCCAAAAAAGGGGGGAGGAAAAACAAATTAATAAGAATCATAGGAAGTATTAAAAGTGTTATGCCATGGTACATATCCCTACAGAATTTTCAAACAAACAGGATATTATCTCAGTTTAAAAAAAAAAGGTAACCTAAGCACAAGAATTATAATAGTGAAAGAAGTACCGGAGATACTTTGCTGGCTACTATATTTGAGAAAGGCTGCCATTTCGTAGCATCTTTTCGAGGCAAATCTGCCAGCGGACTGACCTCAAAAGTGAAGCTACTGTCATCTTTAGAGGCCTCAATTTGATTTGGATCCTTGGAAGCAGACTGCCCTTTGATGGCATCGCCATCAGTTCCCTTAGAAACTGAAACACTGTGATCTGACGAGCTTTTAAGTCCATCCTTGTTACTTGCATCATGAGAAAGCTCAGTAGTTTTAATGACAGTAGGGGAATTACCACGCTTGTCAAGATCAGCTTTATTTTCATGTTCTACAGCAAAAAACATAACTTGGGATTCAGAAATGGCAAAACAAAAGAAATACTCCATGGTTTTTACTGTAAAACAGAACCAAACTAAGATGCCAAACAACAAAAAAGGTTGATTTTAACAAGTAAATGATATGAAATAATCCACCATTAGTGTTTGGAACAGCAATCTGCTGAAAATTTGTATCTCCAGATACCACGACAGTGTTTTCCTCCTGAACTTTTTGACGAGAATCCTGGCAAGAAACCTCCATGGCTGAAGGCGCAGGTGCGGACATTGCATTGTTTACTTCTGTATAATAAGAAAAGCCTGAGATGACAAAAATCATATTGAGTTCCAATATGAGAAATGACAATATTTTGCACAAAAGGAAAAAAAACCATCATTTGAAAAAAATTTCAAACACAAATTGATCAACTCGTATATTCATAAAATAGTTCACATGTATGTTGAAGTGGCAAGTAAGGCCAAGTTAATCCATTCAAGCATTTCTAGTCACTGGGAATGTGCAAAGGCACTTGTTCAATTCTTTTATCCATCTGTACAGGGGCCAAGCTGTAGAAGGTAACACAAGACAGCCCAAGGCGGAGGGAAAAATACACTCAGTTGCAGAAGAAAATAGTTCACACTCAAACTGATAGATAGAGAGAGTGGGAGACCATGTAAAAATAAAATTGCAAGTTGACATACAGAATTGGTATATAACCTTATAAATAAGCATTCCATGTGATGCCAAGAATAATAGAAAACCATAGATTCCTGAGTCGTCTGTACTTGGTATACAAATTACAGATGCTCACCTGAAACCTTTTTGGGTTCCTTTTCACCATTTTCTTTTATTAGTGCTTCAGTGCAATCTCCCTTGTTTGCAGTTGAATCACAAAGAGCTGGACAGACTTCTTTATCCTTTGAGCACGCGTGGCTGACTTTTTCGATTACTACTACTTCTGGTCCAACTCGGCTTTCTATATTACAAGCATCTGCTGCTAACACAGAATGATCAACTGACTTGCACAGCATCTGTACGGCAGTACCAGAAGAAGCTTCCTCAGGTTCAGAAACAGGATCTACTCCAGTTTTAGCTTCACAAGATGCCTTGTGATCAGAAAAACTTGCTTCTGTAGGAACCTTAGCAGCATTTTCCTTCTCTTTATCAGAGCAACTAAACACTGTAGGTGAAGGTGGCACTTCAACATCTTTGTGAGCAATAACTGCATCTTCAGCAATACCATTCCCAGAAGACACTGGAACACCATCCACTGTATTGTAGGACACCAAGTTAGCACTTTTAAAGATAAAACCTGAAGCTACAAAAGAGAAGAAAGAGCGAGCTTCACAATAACTCAATTCTATAATCTTAATAGTTAAAGAGTCGGCAAAATTAAGCATTCATCATTCACCTGATTCACTTCCAGCAGTAGAATCTGCTTGAGGTTTCAAAACTATCAACTCATTTCTGGTGCTACCTTCAGTAAAAGATGAGGTTCCAACCCCTTTATCAATGATTTTGTCCATATTACTACCATCAGAAGGCAACTCTACGCTCTCCTTTTGCTCAACAACAGGAACATCTTTATCACATTTTTCAACATCACCCTGCCTGGGGACCACAATTGTTTCACACATTTCAATGGATTCAACTACTGGGGGCAATGAAACATGATCCTTGGTACGTGTCTCACTAATTAATTCAGCTGAAGAACAGACCTCAGGCAAACTAGAATTAATAGCTCCATAGGTACTGCAACTTCCATCAACTTTATCTCCAGAAGCCACATTGTCTTCAGTAGACAACAGAGATACCCCAGACTTAGTCACTAAGTTCTCACTGTCCAATTGGGACCTATTAGAAGACTCAACTTCATGCCTTTCAACTGTAGTATTGCCTTCAACAATCACCAGTGATGCCTTATGTGCATCTACTCCAGACTGATCACTCATCTCTAAGCCAGAATTCCCCTTGGGTATCATATAAGGCTCTTCCACACTACCCAAGTTAGTTTCAACTGTACTTGATTCTACAGATTTCCCCGAGGCCATAAGAAGGGTATTGTCCAAATTAGGATCTCTTGTTTCAACCATTTCTGCATTCAAAACCTGGGCCTGAGTTTGAACCTCTCGGCTTAACACATCCCCTTTCTCCTGATGCTCACCCTTATCTATTTCTGAAGCATCTATATTTTCATGAATAGACACATTTACATTGTTTGAGGCATCTTCATTATTAAATCTATCGTTTCCAGTAATGATGTTTTGCACACCAGCAACTGAACTAACTTGTACCTCTGAAGTGGCACCTTCTTGTGTCCTGTTATCTAAAGATTCATTAACAACAGTATCAACTTCCCTTTGATTAACGTCATTACATTTATCATCAATGGATGGACTCCCCTCAGCAATGGGTAATCGGACATCTACGCTAATAGCAGTTAAGTCACCTAAACCTTGACCAACAGATGCACCACCTTTATAAGTCTGCAAACCATCCTCAACCTGAGGCTGCTGCCCACCACCATCATCATCTAACACAGGAAAATTTTCTGCAAGCTCATCTGGCAGTGATGTAGATTGTAAATTTGTAACATCTACCACTTTAGCTGGTATATTACTATCTTGTTTCAAGCTGGGCTCCATTTGCTTTATTATGAAACCCAGTTCATCACAGGCATCTGACTCCCTAATATTAGTTTGTGAAGGAATAAGTTCTTCCTGACCAACTGATTTTAATAACATTTCAACAGATTCTGAGGAAGTAGCCTCAGACCAGACATTGTTACGCCTTGAAATTGAACAAGTCTCTGCTGCACTTGAACTGAACTGTATCCCACTACTACCCCGGGAGAACTCTTCAATCCACTGGCTATCTTCGTTACTTTCAATGCCAAGAAAAACCTCAGTTTCAACCAAACTATCGAACCTTAAAGGTCCATGAAAATTGTCATCAAAATCAAACTTGGGAAGAGCATAAGGCTGTAGAACAGGAGGAAATTTGTTGCTCCCTTCACCAGCTAAATGAAGATTCTGGCTTTGAAAATCATTGTCATCATAATCCATGGGTGTATGCCTACAACATAAAATGGTGAGAGAGAGGAGACGGAGAGAGTTCCAGTCAAGGTACAAAGGATACAAAGATCAAATATCCTAGCTTTGAAATTATCCTGCTAGTGGGCAGGGCAGCAAATGTTAAAATACAACAACTCAAGTACATAAGCTGTGAGCAAAGTCATCTTACAAAACCATAAATATTATGCAACATGTAATTAATAAATAAACTAAATAAAAGACATTTTCCTTCAATAAATTTCTGCAGGAAATATAAATGAAGATACAAGTTGCTTGCTATTAATCCATCATCTTTTAAACTCTTATTAACTGTGCTACTTATTTCATTTTTTTTAGCAATTAAGCGATGACGGAAAATTAAAACCTAGCAATTGCCATGGTTACAAGCTTTAGATTAATCATGGAAGTGATTGGAAAATGGGGACAGCACATGATCATAAACTAACTAAATAACAACATAAAATTTCCAAGCATATGGAAGGGAGGATAAGTACAAACAAAAAATGTTACATAAAAAGATTACAATGTTGGGATGTTAGATATTTCCTTCTTATTTTAGCCACTCTTAACTCACAAAGTGACATTCCTCAGCAACAACAATTAAATTGGCTTCCTTGGTACAATTGTAAGAACTCATTAATGGAATTAAACTAAGTTATGGCATAACATATTAGAATAAATCCATGCCGATAAATTCTCCCCAAAAATATTATAGGCTGATGCACAGTGTTCTCCTTAAGCTTTTACCAGAAATGATGACACTCCCCTATTACAGTCATGTGTCAAATTGCCCCTCAACCAGTACTAGGACAACCAATGAAAGAGAACACTAAATATAGATAGATGTTTTTATTCCTCGAAGAGAAAAGACAGCAATTCAAATTTTAAAAGAAATATAATGATACAGTAAACACCAAAGGACAGTTGGCCATGAAGAAAACACTCAAAAGTTTTTGGTCCAACCAGCTTTTCTTTCCTTTTTATTGTTTTCTAATGAGAGAAAGGAGACTTATTTGCAAGAGAAATTGTTCCTCGAAATAGGAAGTTTTGAGTTTGTATAAAGAAAAGTCTAATGTTGGTTGATACAATAAAGTTCAACTATTAGCGGGAAAAATCTCTTTCGGAGGGAGAGAGAGACAGCATAAGCTTTGGAGTTTGGAGAGAGAATAGTTACTTGATAGAATACCTTGCCAATTTTGTTTTGGGAAAACAAGTTTTAAATATAAATCCAAAGGGGGAAAAAAGAATTGCTAGATTGTGCATTAGGCAAAAGTTATGGCTAAAAATGGCAGCAATAATAGATATAAATTGTTATTATTCTTATGTTGGAACTGGAATGGGCAAGAAAAGGTTAAATAAAGAAGAATATTAAAATTAATAATTCCCAATAGAGGAAGAAATTTGGCATGCACCATTAGTTTAAGAGAAAAATAACAACAGATCAGACTCCCTACTTAGATGATAAGAATGCTTCTAAGCTCAATAAAATAACCACACATGACAAAAGCTCTAATTTGATTAGTGTAGGATAAGCGCATAGCGAAATCAAGGTATTTGTTGCACATCAGAACAACTATGACACAACTGTCTATTAACATGGTTATGTGCTGTGCCAGTCAACAAGTTAATACAGCAATAGACAAAATGCATTACAACTATATTCAAGAATTAAGTCAGTCTCCTAGAAACTAATCAACTGCTAATAAGTAGCACAAACTGTGAACATAATACACTTAATACAAACGGTGTGCATAATAAATATGTGCACATGTGAGCAGGCACAAATATGCACGTCAACAGAATATAGCTTAGACAGTGTAACGTTTTCATTGAATTTAAAGAAAAGTAAACTTCTCAAGATAGATAACTAAAAAAAAACTCCTAATTTTCAATAAGAACTTATAAATCAATTATAGTCAGCCATAAGTACATCCAATTCCACAAAAACCCTAGTTCAAGCCTCTTAAGCATTTAACAACCATAATAGCCATTTCCTTGCTCTTATTTACCAATTATGTTCTAAATCACAGAGGAGGAAAAGTTCAATTCTTTAAACTTAAACTCACCATTTCCAAGCAACATACAGTTTTTTCACTTGCACTCTTTATCAACACCAAAAAAAAAGCCTAACCTTATTTGCTTTTATTAGAAAAAAAAAAAGTTGGAAATGAACAGTACCAGAACAAGTAAGTCTAGAGACGCTACCTCCCTCCATCCGGTGACGAAATCCTGGCCGGTTGATCCTCAACTCTTCCGCAATCGTACGCTCATCTACTGTTACACAACCACCACCAAAACACAAAGACTCAAAATTAGCCTTCTCTCTCTCAAATTCGCTCAGTTCTAGCTAAAACAAAAACCTAATCAAGTTACACCTAAATTAACAAACAAACACACAAAAAATTACGTTCACTGGAGAGACTGTATACTCACCGGAATCTTAAATTTGCCGGTGGATCGAGCTAGGGTTCCGGTTAATTGGAAGACGATAGGTCAGGTAAGAGAAGAGAGAGAGAGATATATGATTTTTCCTCTTTCTCAGTGGCTCTTTGTTTCGTGTTCTCTCAGTAGAGAAATGAAAACGGGCTCGTTCGATGTGAGAGAGAGAGAGAGAGAGATGAAAGTGAGTGAACAAGTGAATGTGATCGAATTTGAAAAAAGTGGGGTATTCCTAGTTAATCATGATCAAACGGACATAAATGGATTGGAATATAACACGTGGTATATTTTCATACGTCCGATAACGTTTTGAAAGTAGAACTTGGTAACCGTTGGATTTGTTATATTGAGGATGATTTAAACGCTGATAAAAGGTGCTGTGAGAGAGAGATGGTGACAGTCGGGCGAGTATTGGACTGATGTTGATCTTGTGGAGGTATACGTGGCAAGAGAAAGTTTAGTTAGGTTGAGTCAGAGGAGGCTATGGCTCTTAATTAGGAGAAAAAAAAGTGGATATCATTTTGAGCCGTTGGATTAGATGACTTATTTTTATGGTCTTTTAGATTAGGCTGTGATTTATTATATATGGTAATACCCAGAAAAATAATACTCTTCGGGTGGCTTTTTTAGAAAATATGAAAAATTTTACCTTGCCATTTTAGGCATAGATTATAGATTATCTTATCTAAAACCTGCTTTAGCCCGGTGCCAGAATTACACTGGTTGGCATGTTTTTTAGGTCAGAATTAATAAATTATTTTTATTATTCAAAAAATCATATAAAACTAAATAATTAAAATATATAGACAATTTATCAATTTTAAAATTTTGATTTCTCTATTTTGACTTTATAATATATTTTTAATAAATCAAGTGAAAAAATCTTGCAATTATTTTTTTATTTTAATTTTAAAATAAAAATAATTATTATATTTTTTATGTGAGAAGTAAATGTTTTAAAATTAATCTTTCAATAAAATCATTCTGGATTCGTCCCTGATTATAAAAGCCTTTTATTATTATTATTATTATTATTATTATTATTATTGTTGTTGTTGAATTTGATTGAAATTAGTTTAATCAATAAAATTTTCTATCTCTCTCTTGGACAAGTGGACTTCACTGAGTTAATATGGATTTTTTTGTTAATTATTTGTAGAGGTATTTAAAATTGATATGTGCAAATTTAAGCTGTAATTACGATTAGGGCACTAGCTCATAAATAGTAAATTCAAATAAAATTAAACAAGTTAATTTTTAAAATAAATGAGATGCTAGAAAGATCATAATTTTAACATGTAAGTTTAAATGGTAGTAATTATAATTAAATACAACTCTCTTAAAATTGGTGAATTAAAATTATTATTATTTAATAATTTATTAACTATTTAATTTATTTAAATTAACTGTTTCTTAACCAATTTTTATAGATATTATGTAAATTGCAATTTGGAATTTGTGTTCACTAGTTTGAGTTGAGTTACACATTGTAATTTGTAATTTTATACTCCTTAAGTTTTAAAAAATATTATTTATATCCATTGTGTTTAATAATATCCGTTGGGTTTCGAGTTTTGAGTTATCCCATCCATTCTTATGATTAAATTTTTGATCAATTTGATAATAAATAAAAAAATATTGTCTTTATTGTGTGTTTTATAATGCTCCAGCATATTTAGCCTATATTAAATAAAAATAATAATTAATTATATGAATGGTGTATGAATTTTCTAAAAGCGTGTTTAGTATAATTAAAAATATAATTTACAATAATAGAAAGAACATATAAAAAATAATTATATATTTTGTTAATACTTAATATATAATATATGAAAAAAAATCAATTTTTGAAATTTTAATTAGGACAAGTAAATTAATAGATATAAAAAGTAATTAAATGAAATAAAAATAATAATAAATTTCATTATTATTATATAATATATATATATATATATATATATATATATATATATATATATATATATATATATATAATGTTCTGTGCCAATATCTGGAGCTGTAATCCTTGGAATGTTGGAATTCCAATATAATTTATTTATTTGTGTATTATGAGATGGACTTGAAACTTCTTCTTCAGATTCATGTTGGATGTTTCTGCTTAATACATTAATATTTCTTGATGTTTGGTCTGGAGGAGTATCAGGTACAACCATATTAGAAGTTTTTGAGGAAGATTCAATCTTACTCAGTTGATCTTTTATTGCTT
>CATKHJ010513734.1:0-21259 GCA_949750685.1 Vernicia montana
ATGATTTTAATTCAAAAGTTTAAAATAATATTTAATTATACTCACTATCTTATATAGTATCTAATAATCAATTAAAATGTTCATATTTCTTTTCATCCACTTATTCATAAATTATTTTATTTAGTTTCATCCTATAGTACAATATAACTCTTTTAACTTTGGGTTATGAGCTGTTGTCTTTGAGTTTAAAAATTAATTTAATTTAACTATTCATACTATAATAGCAAATTTTTTTGTAAATCATGTGAAAAATATAATATCTTGTACATATGTAACATAGTAACAATACTGTCTTCTATTATATAAAAACCCACCCTCACTAATCCCTACTATGAAAACCTCCATAAAAACACCATCCAAACATTGCCTTAAAGATATAAAAATATACATTCAGTAGTTGGGGTCCGCATTATCCTTTTTTTTTTGTTTTTTTGCTAAAGGGTTCACGTTATCCTTTGGCAACCACACATATATGGAAAAGTATCAATTTTTATTTTATTTTATTGAGAACCTGTATGCAACATCAATCTTTTGTTTAAATCTAAAGGAATTGTTGATGAGCCAAAGAGAGGGAGAGAGAGAGCGAGAACGACGTGTGGTGTTGACTATAAAAAAGATAATTCTTAAGTTATTGATCATATTTTTGCAAGGAATTTTTTTACACCATATAAAAGTTATTTTTTCTTTTTTGTTAGTTAGTTTTGAAATTTTCCCTTGTTCTTTTTTCCAAATCTTTGATACTTTTTGGCTCTCATCCATCCGATAAATTATTGAAATTACATTTTAGAGCACATGGCAATATGGTATGGAGTTTTTGGGACCATTAATTGGTCAATTCCTAATTTCCTATGCTACTTTCGTAGCTATGAGGGGAATCTCTCACGTCTTGCTGGCAAAAATTTAAAATTTTTGCCTTTGCCAATTGGAAATTTATTTTTAAATAAATTTATTTAATTGTATTTATATTTTTTTTAGCATTGCAGAGGAGGCAATTGATACTGAATCTATAGCTCATGAAAATATACACTTATCACTATTTTTTTTTTTTTTTTTTTGCCAAATCACTTATCACTAAATTATATATTTTTAAATTCACCATTAAATTATACTTCGGTGTGCTTAATTGTGTTTTTATTAATCACTCTTTAACTAGTGTTTTAGTACACTCATTTACAAAAATCCATTATATATATATATATACAAAAGAAAAAATGGGCTTTCTGAAACTTTTATAGAAGGATTAAAGCCCAAACAGAGTAGCCACATTGTAGGCCCAAACACTCGTAAAAATAAGAGAAATTTACGTTATATGTCTTATTTTTTATATTTTTAATGTTTATAATCTCTCAATTTTCTTTTTTTGTATTTATATCTTTTTAATTACTTTTTTAGCCTTTTTTATTTTTTATTTTTAACCTCTTAGGTTTATTTTGTAATGGATCATTAATTTAATAGAATTTGTAATGATTTTAAATTAGTTCAGTAAATGTTTTATGATTTTTCTTTTGGAAAATTATCTAATTTTAACATTTAATTTTTTTTTTCAATTTTTTTGAAAAATAAAATTAAATGTTAAACAATATTAGATACTAATTATTTGCTAAAAGTATATTGTTTTTTGCTTAATGTATATTATTTGCTGTGACTTTTTATTTTATTTGAAATTCATGACTTGTATAAATAGTAGTAGATATTAATTATATTGTGGAAGTATACTAAATTTTATTTAATGTATTCCATAAATTAAATGTTAAACAATATTAGATATTTATTATTTGTAAAAAGTATTTTGTTTTTTTGTTTAATATATATTGTTTGTTGTGATTTTTTAATTTTTTTTAAATTCATAGTTTATATAAATAATAGTAGATACTAATTACATTGTGTAAGTATACTGAATCTGTATTAGATATTAATTATTTGCGAGAAGTATATTATTTTTTTGTTTAATATATACTGTTTGCTGTGACTTTTTATTTGTTTCGAAATCAATGGCTTGTATAAACAGTACTAGATATTAAATCCAATATGGAAGTATACTGAATTTTATTTAATATATTCCATAAATTAAATATTCAATACTAAATGTTGTTGGTACTAAAAGAATACTAAATTTTATGGTATTGTATACTATTTACTGTGATTTATTCTTTTTTTTAATGAGAAATTAGTGTTTTTAATTTATATTGATTTTTTAAATTTTTATTATATACTTTTTGTTTAAAAAAGATCAAAACCTAACTAATTTAAAAAAATTCATGAAAATTAATTCATTTTAAATTATATAGTTTTCAATTTAAATATAGGTTAGTAGTTAATTCTTTTTGAATTATCATAAATAAAATTTAATATGATTAAATTAATTTTTAATTTTAAAAATAAATAGAACCAAAAAATTATAGGTCAAAGGAAAAAAATATGATAATAGGTAAAAAAAAAAATATAAGTTAAATTTATAAATAAAAAGAAAAATTTAAATTATTTTTACAAAATAAAAAATTAGGGGCTAAAAAAATTATTATTTTTTTTAATTTTTGAGTTATTTGTAAAAAATTTCCAAACAACCAACCTATTGTCATAACATTATTTGTGCAAGTGTGGTTACAATTTTTTTTTTTAAAGATTAGTCACTTTCATTCATTGTCATATATATTTTAAAAGTATGGTACACTTTTGTTTTCCCCCAAAACCATTAATGGGTGTCCTTTCACCTTTCCCTAAAAAAAAATTTTGAATTCTCCTCTATTTCTCATTCCATTTTCTGAATTTAAATTTGTATGTTAAATCAATTTTATTTTAAGTTAATAACTCTAATAAAGTAAATGATTTTTTATTTCCTCAAGAAAAGTAAAACTTTTTCATTGGAAGCTTTATTAACTCTAAAATGTGAATAAATATATATTAAGACTTTAATTTAGTAGTAAAGAGAGATAATTTAAAAGTAATTGTTTAATTTCAATTCTCACTAATATTAAATTTTTTTAAAATATTTTTTTAAAAAAAATTTCACTTTTATTCGGTATAATGTGACAAATTAAAAATATTATTAGTGATCAAATCTACTCTTACTAAATAAATATTTTTAATAAATAACTATTCCTTTTGCTAAATATTATTATTTTCTATCCATAAATCTTAATTTTTTTTAACCATAAATTTGTTACATATATAATTTTAATAAATAGTTATCATCTCAAATTATTGTCATGAAATTGTCTTGTAGATGGAAATTTTACCTTAAAAAAAAATTAATTTGAATCTTATTTAAAAAATTTAATATTTTTCAAATTTAAATTCAACTTTTAAAATATAAACAGATATTTTGCCAAAGTGTCAAAGACATGATAATAAAAAAACAAGTTAAAAAAATAAAAAAACAAAAAACCTATTGATAAAATTATTTGTGGAAGTGTGGTACAATTTTTTATTTTTTTCCCTAATTAAACCATAACATTATGGGTGTCCTTAAAGATTAGTCACTTTCACTGTCATACATATTTCAAACGTGATGTACTATTGGATTAATTCTCCAGTACTAGTTCTCATTCTATTTTCTGATTTTAATTTTTTAAATCAATTTAATTTTTTTTTTAAAAAAAAAAGTCATATCTCTAATACAATAATACATTTTCGTACGAAGCCTTATTAAATTTAAAATGTGAATATTCACTGGTAATTTAATTTAATGATAAAATGAGATTGTTTTAAAGATAAATGTGAGAATTCAATTCTCATTAATATCAAATCTCCTTTTTAATATTTAAGAGAAAAAAAAACAACTTGTATTTAGTATGATCCGACAAATTGACAATATCATCAGTTATTAAATTGGCTCTTACAAAGACGTTCCCAAGAAAATTCTCTTAAAAAAATATTTTTGATAAATAAATATTCCTTTTACTAAATATTATTCTTTTCTAACCACAAATCTATTTTTAAACCATAAATTTGTTATAATTTGGCAAAAAAAAAAACCGTAAATTTGATATATATTATTTTTTCCGTTAATAATTTATTTGAAAAGTGCATTTATCGTGAATCATAATTTATGTATAAATTTGATTTCATGAGAGTCGGACGAATTTATATACGCATATCACTTGTTTAATAATAATTAATAATGTATACAAAAGTTGATACTAATTAATACTAGATTAATATTTAAAATATATTTTATTATTTTAAATAGGCTAAAAATTAAAGAAATTTTATTAATTTCTATATAAAAAATTATTAATTTCTAACCACAAATCTTTTTTTTAACCATAAATTTGTGATATATTGAATATTTAACAAATCACTCCCCCAAGTGAGAAGGCAGGGCCTATTTAAAGAACTTCCATATATCAAACACAATTCAAGCAATACTACTAGCAAAGGCACTAACATGAAAGCACTATCACTTGTATTTCTTGCCACTATATTTGCAACTTGCTATGGGGTTTCCTATGATCCAACTCCCCTTCTTCTGCCAAGTTCCGGCGGCCGCATAGACTGCCTTAGCTGGCGTGTAAATGTGGAAATAAACAACTTTAGAAACTGGGATTTGGTGCCTAAACAATGTGCTGCTTTTGTTGAACATTACATGTTAAGAGGTCAATATGCTAAAGAATGCAAATATGCAGCTTTAGCTGCTTATGAATATGCCAAGAACCTCACCCTTAAAGGAGATGGAAAGAACTTATGGATTTTTGACATTGATGACACTGTTCTCTCCACCCTCCCTTTCCAGCCTGGTAATGGATTTGGGTAAGAATTTAATTTCCTCTTCTTCTAATATTTTGCATATTGTTTTAATTTTTATTAATATTCTTAGAATTAATTATTTGCCTAAAACTCTATTTTTCCAAATCTTTGTTGAAAATGTTGAATTTTGATAATCAAACATTGTTTGGAGTTGCAAATTCTCATAATAAGTGGTGGATCTAGCCTCATAGATTTGGAAGGTGACATTAAATTTTTTTTTTTTAGAAAATTCTTGGGGAGCAAAAATTATTTTTCAAAAAAAATTAGATAACTTTTTAATGTATATTAAACGTTTTTCAATCTTGAAAACGACTGTCACTCCTCACTTCTTAAAAATTCACCACTGCTCACAATTGAAAAAATTTCCTCACATTGACACTTAAAAAGCTAAATAGAAGATAAAGGTAACAATTTATTCAGATTTAATACATTTGTGATCTCACTTATTAAAATTTCTGGAAAAAAAAAAGGTGTTATTATCTTTATGGAGACTAAAATTATGTTATTGGATGTTTTATCTCAGGTCAAATGTATTTAACGACACAAGATATAAAGAATGGGAAGCCGAAGGAACAGCACCAAAGATCCCTGAAATGTCTGAATTGTACCACAAATTAGTGTCTCTAGGATTTAAGATAGTATTCATTACAGGCAGATCTGAGAGTATAAGAGCAACTACAGAGCAAAATATGAAGAACAAGGGTTTCCACACTTGGGAGAAGCTCATACTCAAGTAATTAATTAATAAGCATCAAATTGATTAACTTTCTTTTTTTCTTTTGTTAATTAGGAGCTCTAGTTAGAAATTTGAATTCACAATTTTATAATCTTTACATACTACTAAGTATTACTAAATCAAATCTCATTTGTTGATTAACTTAATTTTTTTATTTTTTATTTTTTTGTTCATTTTACAGTTTCGAAAATGACTTTAATACTGTTGAGTCAAATCTTATTTCATTATTAGTTATTAACTTAATTTGGTAACAGATTTAATTAATTTTCTTTTTTATTTTTGCTTCATGGGATTATTCTTTTTACTAATAATATAATTGAGTTAATTATTGGTGGGTAGGACTCCAGCTGATAAGGGATTAACAAAACAAGTGTACAAATCTAGAAGAAGAACAGAGCTTGTAGCTGCAGGATACAGAATTCTTGGAAACATGGGAGACCAATGGAGTGATTTGCTTGGGGATAATCCTGGAAGCCGCACATTTAAGCTGCCAAATCCAATGTATTACACTCCTTAATTAATTCGGAATTTTGATAAATCGAATTCCTTAATAAAGTTCCTTTGTAACTTTAACTTGTGAAATTTAACCATTTTCTTATAATGACTGCAAACATGTTGCTTAATAATTAAACTTGCGTGTTATCCAAATTAATAAACTTGTATATTATATTAAACAAATTCAGTCTCGACATGCTACCTTTTCAACTATTTTCATTTAGAGAAAAAAGGAAATTCTCTCTCTTTCTTTTTTTCTGCTAGGGTTATCTCCCTTTGATTTTGCCGTCCAGTTTGCTTCTTAGGTTTTCACCGGTGGCCATGGCCACCAGTGCGGATACTCGTCCTTTTCTTTTTTCGCCTGTAATTTTCTTTCTTTATATTTTAATAAGGCCATATTTCTTATTTTGTGGATTGTTTTGGTTTCCCTTTTTTAGGATTTTGTTCATCTGTTGGTGCTCTGGTTTTGTGCCTTTGTTCCTAATGGTGGTGCTGCCGTTCTTCACTATGGCCAAGTCCAGTTTTCTCTCCTTTGTTCTTTCTTTTGGCGTTTATGGCAGGAAACTCATAGGAGGGAGAGGGAAGAGGTGGTTGATAAGGAAGTAGCCGATCTGAGCTTTGGATTGGATATTTTCTTGATGGATTCGGCTACTTTCGTTCCCAGAGCCTTCCCTTTCCGGCAACGGATGAATTGGTTACAGATCGGTGGGTTCTGTGTAATGGATCCAGATCCTTGGTGGTGGATCCGCTTGACGATCCGAAAGTACCTGCTTTGGTGGAGAGATTTTTCTTCCATCCTCTGGTTTTCCATAGTTACCTTTTGGCCTTCATGGATTCCGGCAGCTTGCTTGTCCAAGCAGGCAAAGCTAGGGATATCGGTTGGGGCAGAGAGCTCTGGTAGGAGGGCATAAGTTCAAGGGTATTTCTGTATTTTCAATGGCCTTTGGGCCATTACTTTTTTGGGCTTTAAGCCTATAGTTGAAAATCCTATTATGGGTGTGTTTTATTTAGACTCTAGATCTAATTGTAATGCCTTAATTTGGATCTCTTTGCGAGATGTAATCTGTTATTGTACTTTTATGGATTTCAAGCCCATTAATATTAATCACTAATCTCTTCTTTGAGAAAAAAAACTTTTTCCATTTAGAAAAGTCTTTAATTTATAGTAGTATAAGAATTATACAATAAAAATATACAAATTATTATGATTAATGATTTTAATAATTAATTATCATCTCCAATTATAGGTCAAAGTTCCTAATTTTCATTTGAATTTAACTGATTTGTCAAATATTCCTATTTATCAATATGTAAATCTGGAGGCTTTCTTATTTAATTGAATTCAATAGATGGTTTTAGTTGGTTTTAAAGTCAAATAAAAGTTTTTGGCAACCAAAAAAAAAAAAAAAAGTCAAATCAAAGTTTAAGGAACAAAAAGAAAATTGAGAAAAAAGTGTTTTATATCTATTATCAGTGAAACATACAAACTCTTTATATACAATTTATATCATATTCTAATGCCTATAATTCAGATACTGAAATTGTAACAAACTAATATATGTTGTAAATCGGCTTATTAGCACAACAGATTGAATACAATAATAAAAATAATAAAGCAATAAAATAGAAAGATAAAATAAAATATATAGAGAGAAAAGAGGCTCCAAACTCTTATTATTAGATTAACTTTAACTTTCCTTATATAGAGAAATAGTTAGGGTTTTGGTGTATACAACATTACTGAAATAGTTTTATACTATAATCTCTCTAAAATATATACTCAATGATGATTAAGTAATATCCACATATAATAATTTATTTATAACACTCCCCCTTAGATATTACTTACGCCATGAATATGCCTCGTTAAAAAACTTACTAGAAAACCCAGTGGGAAAAACATAGCTAAGGAAAAGAGTACAATTCATGCGCTATTTTGTCATTGTACAGATTGTCTCATTAAAATTTTTGGTCAATAAAACCCTGTAAGACAAAAACTTGATTAAGGAAAAAGAGTACAATCTTATATTGATTCGCTCCCCCTGATGAGGACAACATTTTAAAACGGCACATGTCAATCAATAAAATAATGTTGTTCAAATATCACATTTAGATAAAGAGTTAGTAAATAAGTCTGCTATATTGTCACTCGAGTGAATTCGGTGGATATCGATTTAATAACCCTTCTGGAGCTTATGCGTATTTGGGTGAAATATATTTAATTCGATCACCCGTAATATATCCACTTTTAGTTTGTGCAATGCATATTTCATTATTATTAAACAACATAATGGGAGTATCTTTATTGAGGTACTTTAGGACCATTGTTTGCTTTACAAACCTTTATAAAATTACAGTATCATCATAAGTAAACACATACTTAATATGAGACTTACACTTATATGAATCAGACAAATAATCAGCATCTGTATGCAGACCAATGTTAAATATGAATTATATGAAAATATAACAAAATTAATAGTGTCTCGAAGATAACACAATAAGTATTTTACACCACTCCCATATCTTTTGGTAGGTGCAGAGTTATACTTAGTTAGGAATTTTTCTTGCAAAATATATGAGTGCACTTATAGCACTTAAATATGGCACGTCAAGACCAATTAATAGCTTTTTCTTATTTTCTTTAAGCCTAAAAATGGTCTTTATTCACTTTCAGTGAGCAGATATCATTATTGTGTTTAAGGGAAATGATTTACCTACGCAATATGCTTAAGTACCTTTTCCACATAAGTAGACTGGTGTATTAGGACTCATTTGGGAATAAATAATCGATCTGCAGGTCGATACAAAATTTTGTTTCTCCTAAATTCATCTCAAACTCACTTTTCAAGAGTTTATTAGAAGTCCTATTTAGATCATCAACATATACTGCAATAATAACATAACTATTTTGTGGTATTTTATGAATACAAATAGACATAGTGTATTATTCACATACTCTTATTTCAAAAATGATTCACTTAAATGATTATACCACATATGTCTAGATTGCTTTATTTCATACAGGAATTTCTGCAATTTGATGTAATTCATGTCACATGTTTAATGTGCATTCATTTCTGTTATCTTTAGTCCTTCTGGGACTTTCATATAAGTATCATTTTCATAAGGTGCATATCAAGCCTTTTTTTAACTGCCATATTATTCAAATATCGGAACGTGATCATATTCATAACAGGATAATAAGTTTTCTCATAGTCAATACCAGGTCTATGCGAAAAACCCTGACAACTATTCTCGCTTTATATCTTACCACTTCATTATTCTCATTACGCTTTCAAACAAACACCCTCATTTATACCCAACTGGTTTCGCATTTTGGGGAGTCAGCATAACAAGTTCGAATACCATGAGTTTAAATAGCGAGTCTAGCTCGGCCTGATATGCCTCTTTCCATGATGGCCAGTCATGTCTATGTTGACATTCATTTATTTTCATAGGTTCTAGATCCAGATTTTCTCTTGAGATAGCAAAAGCTACTATTGAGGTAAATTCATCGTCGACGATAAATGAATTTCTATTAAATCTTTCTTCTGTATTACAAAATTAATTGAGATCTCGTAATTTTTCATTAATTTAATCATCAACTCCAAGAGTCATATCTGGGGGATATAATTATTCCGTTGTCTTAGTCTGTATCTCATAATTGGCTATAGCTCTTTGACTGAGATCTTTCTCTTCAATAGGTTTCTCTTCAAGAAATTTTCATTGTGACACTACTTTTTTTTTCATGGATTTTTATCTTTAATTCCAATTTACTGTCCACGCTTCTGGCGTGTGTCGAACTCAATTGATTTTCTATTTTCAATAGGTATCACAACCCTTATTGGGGGTATTAGCAGCTGAAATATGTGATTTTGTCAGTCTTTTGGCATCTATAAATGCATCTGGCAGTTGAGTTGCAATTTATTGCAACTGTATTATTTTTTGAACTTCTAGTTCATTCCAACTTGTACATGGATCAAAACTATTTAAACGGTCTTCTTTCCAGGAAATTTCTTGACATTTTTTAGCACTAACATATGCTTTTCTCTCCCCCTAATGTCGAAAAATGTGTCTCATTAAAATAAATTTCAAGTCTTTTATATGGACTCATTTTCGCACGTTGAGGTGGTATTATTAGTACATACACGGCACAACCAAAAACTCGCAGATGATAAATATTAGGCTCACATCCATGTATAAGTTGTAAAGAGAGAGTATATATGATATGCATAATGACATATCATGTCAAACCTTCAAGATTTTATTATTGAACTACAGGTTCAATACTTGAACTGCATGTTCAACGCAACATATTTTTCATGTATACTCAGGATAAAATAATAACGAAATAATTCATAGATTTATAATGCACAAAATAATTCAAATAATAATAATAATAAAATGCAAACTTCTAGCCAATTACTCCTTCAGGGAGTCTACATATTGAGTTGAATTATGTCATCTATGTGAGTTATTACTCTTCCAGAGTTTTCATGATCTGTTAAATGTACCTCACTCTTGAATTTTAACTTTTAGTTATCTACAACATTCACTTCAGGAATTGTTGTTGTACTAGTGGGCCTTGCTTAATGATTTCTCATTAGTAATTTATTCTTTTCAGCCACTAGAAGACAAATAATAAGTTCAGGATATTTGTAAATTTTGCTCTTTATACTGCTGCTGCAAGAGCATGTTAGAGGCATGAAAAATAATATATGTTTTCTATAACATATTATGTTTTATAACTTTAACACCACGCAATTTCAGCTGTGAAGTAATTATTAACATGTCTGAATTGTATTTTAAAGAGAATAATATCATAATTAAATTAGTCTTCGAAAAACTTATAGATAATTTATTTAGTTCTTCAAGAACGTAGAATATCAGTTCTTTAACAAATTATAATACTAGTGTACCATAAATTTAGGATACTTAGTTCTTCATGAACTTAGGGTACCAATTTTTCAGGAATTTATATTTTATTTATTTAATTAGTTCTTCAAGAACTATAAATAATACTAATTCTTCAGGAATTATATTAATTTATTTAATTTTACAGGAATTTAGAATACAAGTTTTTCAGCAGCTTAAGGTACCAATTCTTCAGGAATTTATATTTTATTTATTAATTAATTAGTTCTTTAAGAACTATAGATAATACTAGTTCTTCAGGAACTGTATTAATTTATTTAATTCTGCAGGAATTAAGAATATAAATTCTTCAGGAACTATGTTTAATTAATTAAAATTAAATAGCATCAAAAAAAATCTCCATCAAACAACAATAATAAAATTATTACCATAAAAATAATAATCATATTTCATGGAAAATTTAATTATGTAAAAAAATTAAAATATAATTTTCTAGTTAATAAAAGAAACTGTATATATAATAAAAGAAAAGCATATATACATACTATTTTTGTTTTTAATATTTTAATATATGTGCACGATTTCAATAACAAGCACGAAAAATTATCGAGAGCCTAAATACGATTCAGGTTAATAAATATTATATTAAATAAATCGTAATCGTAAATTGAAATAATATGAACTTATACTTTGTTCTTATTAACCAAGCATACAAAAGAAGTAACGATATTATCGAGAGTCTCGTGCTGATAACATGTTATAAATCAGCTTATTAGCACAGCAAATTGAATACAATAATAAGAACAATAAAGCAGTAAAGTAGAGAGATAAAAGAAAATATGTAGAGAGAAAAGGGGCTCTAAACTCTTATTATTTTATTAACCTTAGCTTCCCTTATATAGAGGAATAGTTACGGTTTTAGTGTATACAACGTTACTGAAAATAGTCTTATACTATAATCTCTCTAAAATATATACTCAATGATGATTAAGTAATATCAACATATAATAATTTATTTATAACAATATATAATATTTGCTTTCCTATTTTATTTGATTTTGTTCAACACTCCCCTTCAAGTTGGAGTGTATGTTAATAACACCCAATTTGCTAAGTAGTGCCTCAAACTACAATGCACTCAATGCTTTAGTGAAAAAGTCTGCAATTTAATGGTTGATCTTCACGTGTTGTTTTAATCAAGCCTTCTTGAATCTTTTTCATGAACAAAATGACAAACGATTTCGATATACTTCGTTCGTTCATGGAAGACCAGATTTGAGGTAATGTGTAATGCAACTTGATTATCACAAAACAACATGACTGGTTGAGGATGTTTCATTCTCAAATCCTTTAAGACGTTTTTCAACCAAGTAATCTCACAATATGTGGAAGCCATTGAACGACATTATGCCTTAGTAGTTGATCGAGCTACCGTAGTTTGCTTCTTTGTTTTCTAAGAAATCGGTAATTGTCCAAGAAATACACAATACCTTGTTACAGATCTTCTTATGTCTTTGCAGCGTGTTCAATCTGCATCACAAAAGGCCTTTAATTGAAGTGTGCTTGTGGAGAATAGTAGAATACCTTGTCCTGATGTTTGCTTTATGTATCTAAGGATCTTATGTGCTGCTTCAAGATGTGGTGCACGCGATTTATCTATGAAGACTCAAGACATTAACTGCATATACTAGGTTTGGTCTAGTGATGGTTAGATAGATCAATCTTCCTACAAGGTGTCTGTAAGATGAAGGATCATTTAGAAGGTCTCCATCAGATTGTGAAAGAGTCAAGTTTTGCTCCATAGGAAACCTCACTGGTTTAGCTCCTAAAAATCCAATATCTTTTAGTATCTCCAATGCATATTTTCTTTAAAAGAGGGAAATACCTTTTGAAGACCTTGCCAATTTTTTAAGTTGACCAAGATCCTTGAGCTTAAATTGCTTGGATAAGAACTATTTTGTCTATTTAATATGTTGTATTTTGTTGCCTACTAAAATTAAATCATCAACATATATAAGGATAGTTGTAAAACTACCATTGTGGATTCAAACAAATAGTGAATGATTTGTTTTTTATTCTTGAAAACCAACACTCTTGAGAGCTAAAGACAGTTTCAAAAACCATTGCCTGGGACCTTATTTCAAGCCATATAATGACTTGTTAAGTTTGCACACTTGAGTCTCCCCCTTTCATCTAAAATCAGGAGGCAATGACATGTAGACATCCTCATCGAGATTACTATTAAAGAAGGCATTGTTAACATCAATGGTGGAGATGCCATCCTTGAATTGCAGTAATACTAACAAGAGTACGCACAGTGACTAACTTAGCAATTGGAGAGAAAGTCTCTCTATAATCAAGGACTTCAATTTGATTATATCCTTTGGCAACTAATCGAGCTTGTAGCTTTCTCTGGTTCCATTAGCTTTGAGCTTCACTTTGTACACTCATTTACAACCAATAAATTTCTTGCCATATATGGGGGAGACATGAGTGCCCATGTATAGTTGGCTTGTAGGGCTTGAATCTCATTATGCATAGCATCACACTACAAAGGATCCTTCATGGCCTAATAAAAAACTTGTTGCGAAAATTGACACATGATTAAAGCAGGGTCGCAGCTGATAATTTGAGAATAATAATAAGAACACCAGATTTTACGTGGAAAATTTTCAAACAAATTAGGGTAAAAACCATGGGCAATGATAGAAGAATTCCACTATGAGAAATAATAGGAGTTACAACCTTCTCTCTAAATTACAAGGAGATAACAATAATAATCTCTTTTGAAAATAGGAGAAACACGATTTAAATAAAACTCTCTAATTTTTCTTTTAGAATTTTTCTTTCTAATTTGAGATTTGGGATACAGGATTCATTAGGCAGAGGCTCTATTTATGGAGGAGCCTCTGCCCCTCTCTTCCACTTTTGGTGCTGCACAACTCATGTGCAGCACATTTTTTTTTCTTTTTATTTGTCAAAGGTGGGCACCAAATTTGCCGAATTCGGTGACCACTTTTGAATTTACAATAATCTCCCACTTGAAGATTTGATTGAGGATCAATCAATCTTCACATTATTCTTTCTACCTTGCCATCTCCATGTTGCTTATGTCTCTATTAAACCACTAGAAGATCGACACCTAATAAACTTGTCAGTATTGACTGCCTTTGTCATAAAATTTGTTAAGTTGTCTTTGGTATGAACTTTATGCATATCCACAGTTTCTTCTTCCACTTTCTCACGAACAAAGTGGTACTAAACTCGAATGTGTTTCGTTTTTGAATGAAAAGCTGGATTCCTTGCCAGATGCAAGGCACTCTGACTGTCACAAAGTAGAGAAATCTTTTCCTGTTTGTGCTCGAGTTCTTCCATTATCATTTTCGACCAAACTGCTTCTTTACTAGCTTGTGTAAGTGCTATATATTCTGCTTCTGTTGTTGACATAGCCACAATTGACTGCAATTTTGAAACCCAGCTTACTGCTCCGCCAGCAAGAATAAACACATAACCTATGGTGGATTTGCTTTTGTCCAAATCACCTGCATAATCTGAGTCAACATATCCTCTGACAATAAAGTTTGATCCTCCATAACATAATGCAACATCTGAGGTCCCCTTAATGTATCTTAGGATCCTCTTCACTTTACTCCAATGCTCTCTACCAGGATTTGCCATGTACCGACTAACCACTCCCATTGCATGTGCAATGTCTGGTCTTGTACAAATCATAGCAAACATAAGGATTCCCACCATTGATGCATATGGTACTTGAGACATCTCCATCCTCTCCGCTTCACTACTAGGACTCATCTTGGAGGATAACTTGAAATTAACAGGAAGTTGGTAGAAATTGGCTTACAATCTTGCATATTGAAGTGTCGTAAGATCTTCCTCAAATAATTATTTTGACAAAACCAAATCTTCCTATTATTTCTGTCTCGGTGAATTTGTATCCTTAGAATCTTGTTTGCTAGTCCCAAGTCCTTCATTTCAAACTCCCTAGCCAACTGAGCCTTCAGTTCTTTAATATGATCTTTGTTGAGGCCTGTTACCAACATGTCATCAACATACAATAACATAATGATGAAATCATTATTACCAAACCTCTTGAAGTAGGCACAAAGGTCTACATTTAATCTGTTGTATCCAAGGCTCATAATGAAGGAATCAAATCTCTTATACCAACACCTCGGTGCCTGTTTGAGACCATATAGAGATTTTTTCAACCTGCAAACCAAGTTCTCATTTCCATGTTCTTCAAATCCTTCTGGTTGGAGCATATAAATTTATTCTTCAAGATCTCCATGAAGAAAAACAATTTTCACATCTAACTGCTCTAAGTGTAGGTCAAGAGTAGCACACATTGCCAGAACTACTCGGATTGTATTAAGTCGAACCACAAGGGAAAATATCACATTAAAATCAATGCCTTCTTTTTTAGCATACCCTTTTACCACCAATCTTGCACGATAGCCCTCCACTTGATCATCACTATTTCGTTTGATTTTGAAGACCCATTTATTACCAATAGGCCTTCTTCTTTGTGGAAACGGCATAAGCTCCCAAGTCTTGTTCTTATGGAGAGCTTCAATTTCTTCTTGCATTGCTGCAATCCACTGAGATGCATCTAAACTATTCATCGCCTCTTGAAGATTTGATAGTTCACCATCTTCAGTTAGAAAACAATATTCAATATTGCTCTCCACAGTATAATCAAACTGCCATGCTAGTGTTTTTCTTTTACGAGTCGACCGTTGAACTTATGTAGTTTCAGTCTCAACTGGTTATCGTTCCTCAATTTCCAGTGTTGCTTTAGAAGAATCTTTTGAATTAGATTCTTTTTTCACATGTACCACTATAGTCTCTGACTTTTTTTCACAGTGCTATCATCACCTTCTTCTTGCAGCTTCCCTTCTGCAAATATAACATCCATGATGATCACAACCTTATGGGTAGTGGGATCCCATAGGCGATATCCCTTCACTCCATCAGCATAACCCAGAAATATGCATTTTCTGGATTTTAGATCTAACTTTGTAGTTTCTTGGGCGTTGTACATCACATACACATGACTTCTGAATACATGAAGGTTGGTATAATCAACAGGCTTTCTCGTCCATATCTCCATCAGTGTTTTCAACTCAATTGCAGTTGATGGTGACTGATTGATCACATAACAGGCGGTGTTAACTGCTTCTGCCCAAAATATTTTTTCCAGACCTGCAGCTCCCAACATGGCTCTTGTTCTTTCCAACAGGGTTCTATTCATCCGCTCTGCCACTCCATTTTGTTGAGGAGTGTATGCTATAGTGAATTGTCTCTTAATGCCTTCTTGATTACAAAATTCAACAAATTCATTGCTGGTATATTCTCCTCCATTATCTGTCCTCAAACACTTAATCTTTTCCCCAGATTCAAGTTCTACCCGCGCTTTGAACACTTTGAAATCTGAAAATACATCTACCTTCCCCTTGATAGGATACACCCAACATCTCCTGGAATAATCATCTATGAAGGACACAAAGTACTTCGCTATTCCCAGGGATGAAACTGGTGTGTGCCATACATCAGAGTGAATCAATTTTAGAACTTTCTTGCTTCTATAATTTGATGTGTTGAATTTTATCCTGTGCTGCTTGCTTGTAACACAATGCTCACAAAAGGGTAAGGAAACCTTTGTGAGTCCCGGAAGTAGATTTTTCTCTACAAGAATTTTCATTCCTTGCACATGTCGCACATTTTGAATAGTCCGAATTGTCCCATTATACATCTTCAGCTTGATGGTTTCAATACCGACGATCTTCAAGGCATGATTATCCACCGTGTATACAAATCCTCCTGAGATAGATTCATAATGATGGAACCATTCTCTCTGAGAGGTCATATGCCATGTAGCCCCTGAATCAAAATACCAGACATCAGCTAAATTTTGTCTGCCTATATCAGTCGCCACCGCATCATAACATAGAGCATTGCCATCACCTGAAGTGCTTGCTAAATTTTCTTGAGGACTAGAATTTTTATTTAAATTCCAACAATCTTTCTTCATGTGACCCTTATTGCCACAATGGTAACACTTTATATTCTTCTTACTCCTCGATTTTGATCTTTCTTGATTGTGGCTCCCACTGGGGCCACGTTCTGTTGATCTTCCTCTCACCATCAATGCCTCAGCTTGCTGCGAACTGGCCAATCTGTTCTCTTTGTTCTTACGCCAACTTTCCTCTTCTAGAATTATGGCTGCAACATCATCGAAGACTAGATTGTCCGTGGAGATATTATTTGTTAAATTGATGATGAGTTGATCATATAAATTAGGTAGACTTTGAAGTAGAAGTTCAGCACGTTCATTCATCTCTATTTTAACTCCCAACGATGTAAGCTGAGAAAATAGAGTATTCAAAGTATTCACGTGCTCTGTCACCGAAGTAGATTCTGACATTCAAAGAGTGTACAATTTCCTCTTAAGGAAAATTTTATTGTGGAGTGATTTTAACTCGTACAATTTGTTGAGATGATCCCAAATCTCTTTTGCCATATTTTTCTCTTCTATGCTTGACAATACCCCATCTGCTAATGTCAGATGAAGGTTTGCTATAGCATTTCCATCGATTTCATTCCACTTATCATCTGTGAGTCCCGCCAGCCTTTCACTGATAGCTGCAAGGCAATTATTTTTTCTCAATATTGCCTTCATTTTCAACTTCCACAATGAGAAATTACTCCCATTGAATTTCTCAGTCTCAAATTTTGTCGCCATTGCTTCTATCACAAACTTCTTTGAGTAAATCTAGCTCCCACTATTTCACGTAAATAGTATTGTACACTGGAATAGTGACTGTAGTCCGTGAACAGTACACCAGGTAAGTTCGCAGGAAAGAGAGGTGAGTCACAATAGACACACTTAAATACCAAGTCTTTCCTTAGTTAGAACTTTTTCTAGACATGCACTTTCACACTACCACACTTATTTTCACTAGGCTCTGATATGTATGAACTGTACCCGTATCCGTGAATAGTGACTGTATCTGTGAATAGTACCCTGTGAACAGTACTCGTAAGCAGTACCTTGCTACAGTATCCCGTGAACAGTACCCTGCTACTGTTACTGTAATAGTAACATACAAAAACAAATTTTGCGTGGTTACTATTCACTTAATTTTTGATTTTACACCCGTTTTCGAAACGGATTACACAAAAAAAATTTCTTAGATTTTTCTCTTCCTCGCAGTATATCTCTTTTCCCAGAATATGACACTGCCCTGAACAGCAGCCCCACTTCAGTCTCAATAAAATCTTTTCTGATGTGGAAGATCAGTCTAAATTGCAACCACAGAGCATACTAAGAATATTAGTGGGATTACCAAGTGCTTTGATACCACTTGTTGCAGAAATTGACACCGAATTAGAGCAGGGTCGCAGCTGATAATTTGAGAATAATAACAAGAATATTAAATTTTACGTACAAAACTCCCAAACAAATTAGAGTAAAAATCACAGGTAATGATAGAAGAATTTTGCTATGAGAAATAATAGGAGTTATAACCTTCTCTCTAAATCATAAGGAGATAATAACAATAATCTCTCTTGAAAATAAGAGAAATACAATTTAAATAAAACTCTCTAATTTTTCTCTTAAAATTTTTCTCTCTAATTTGATATTTGGGATACATGACTCATTGGACAGAGACTCTATTTATAAAGGAACATCTACCCCTCTCTTCCTCTTTTAGTACTGCACAACTCATGTACAGCACAATTTTTTTTTTCTTTTTATTTGTCAAGAGTGAGCACCGAATTTAACTGCCCACTTTTAACTTTACAACAAAACTATGAGATTCTTTTGTAACAGTTAATAAGGTGATAAATGTTGAATGAGAAGGGGACAATTGATCATAAGAAAGCACGTGAGAGAGACTATGTGGCATACCTAAATTGGTGACCATGTTAGAGGAAGATGATGGCCCGGGCCGAGATGGGAGGGGTGCTTCCACATGAAAATTTTGAAGGAAAGGTCTTTCGATTGGCCAAGTGGAGTGACAAGGTACAAGGGTAGGTATGTTACTAGGTGGGGCCACAGGAGGATATGTTATATATATTGTCAGATTCAACACACTCTAGTGGGATATCATACGAATTATTTAACTTTAGCCCCCATGACCGAAATAATTCAATTGAATGTTTCACTGTGATTTCTGACAAGTTGTTAAATTCTTTTTCTCCAATATTCATAAAAAAAAAAAAAAAAAAAAAATCTTTTCACAGGATATGTTTATTTTACTTTTCAATTTTACAATAAAATAGTATTATAAGTCAAATTTTGTGACAACATACTAAATTTGCAACTCTAATAAAAAAAATCATAATTTCTGGAAGGATTTACATTTAATTATAAATATGTAATTATAGAATTTAAATTATCCAAAAAAATATTAAAAGAAAATGTATAGCTATATGAGTAATAATTCAATTATTAAGTGTTTACTTATAAAAGTATTCGTTAGAATTCGAATCTCACCTATAAAATTAATATTAAAAAAATATTTACTTATATTATAAAATTTAGATGATATTGAATTTCTAATAATTATTTTCCAAATTTTTTTAATAGTAAAAAAGTATTATAGGCCAATTTTACCAATCGTATTAAGTACACATCTTTGATTTAGTTAAAAAAAATCATTAATATTGAAATTAAGATGATCATCAATGAAAAAAAATATATTTATTTATAATCTTCAAAAATTAAATTTTAATTAATAAGATAAAGGTAAATTTATTTACCAACTGAATCTATCTCTTGAATTTTTTATATAACAATCAAATAAGATATAACAATCAAAACACTATATCATAATTAAATATCTATTTTATAATGAAAAAAATTTTAATCTTTCAAATTTTGATATTTCTCTTCGATATAAATTTCAAATTTCATTTTTTTTCCTCTATCCCCTTACTTTATTAATTTTCATCATCAAGATTTAAGACAACCGACTTATATTTTATTCCCACATCAATGTCATTTGCAAATAAATTAGTTGAAAGTAGAAACTATTTTATCTTTTAGACCCTTTGAAAAATTGTCATCTTTTTTGTTTGCTTCAATAATTGAAATATATATAAGGATAAACACTGGCGATGACCCAAGATCCACAATATCACAGACAATATAAACGTGTGTACTATGATATTATTATTATATGTATTAGAAAAAATTAACAATATGATTTATCTTTTCCTTCTCTTTAAAAATGTGAAAAATGTAAAATTTCATATTCGAGTTTTTCAAATTAAAAAAAATTATCACCAATTTATTATAATTTATAATATTATTTCAACTCATTAGACATTTCTAATATAAAGAGAAAAATAAATTAAAACCCTACTCTAAATGAACATGACTAATTCATAAACAAACTTTTAAATTCCAAGACCCGTTTTGCTTTCTTCCTCAAATTTATGCACTAATTAAATAAAGGTGGTTGAATAATTATGCTTTATTTCCCTCAATATATATATATATATATATATATATATATATATACACGTCACGATCAAACTTTTGAGTCACGACTGATGAGTCTAATTTCACCAAATACTGTTGATAGATGATTTATCAACAGAGTAGAATCTGAGATCAAAGAAAGAAGCAGATCAAGGGCTCCAGGGGCTGACCCCCAGGAGAGACTCCGATACTTAAGTTAGTAATTGTTTGAGAGAGAATGTAATTCAAGTAATTCAAGTTATCGAAGTAGTGCTCATCATACCTGTGAAGTTTAATATTTGAGGTATTTATAAGAGATAGATCCTTACATGAGTTGAGTAGGGATTTCCTTGACCAGTTCGGATATAGATTTACTTGCTGCATCATTTCATCCTTTTCCTGCTTGGATACGAACTGGATGGCTCTTTATTTGACTTTAGTCAATGGGCTTTGTAAATATATTATGATGGGCCTGGCCCAACTTACTTTACTACCTAGTTCGGTATATTTTATCCCTTATCAGTAACCCTCCACTCCCTAGTCTGATTGAGAGTATCGAAGAGCGGACTAAGGGAGTAGATGTCTCATCTCATTACTGAATGCTACCTTATTGGAAGAGGGCTTTAAATAATCTGCGAAGCCCCTCTACTCCTTGATAGATAATATTATGCTTCTTCAATCGAGGACTTAAGAGATTCACCTCGTCAATCGAGGTCTTCAAGAAAATCTGCCTCGCTGACCAAGGACTTTAGAGTTTCACCTCGTCAATCGAAGTCTTCAAGAAAATATGCCTCGCTGACCGAGGACTTAAGATATTCACCTCGTCAATCGAGGTTTTCAAGAAAATATGCCTCGCTGCTCGAGGACTTTAGAGATTTACCTCGTCAATCGAGGTCCTCAAATAATTTGCCTCA
>CATKHJ010513775.1:0-21783 GCA_949750685.1 Vernicia montana
ATAGCTTCTATAACCCTATTAAAATGTGTAAACTCTCCTTGTTAAGCCTCACATAACATTGCTTCATTAACATTACCACTATTTCCACTATGGTGTGACATTGCTGCAATAAAAAGGTTAGAAAACAAATAAAACAGAATATGAATTACGAACCTCACAAGCACTCCCTCACGTGTTTACACTCCAAAATGGGGGTGGTCACTCGTGTTTAACTCAATTAATGAATTCACTCAAGGTATTCCTCACACCACTCTAGCTAATTCATTTATGTTCTTAGATGAATCACACTTAGAAATATTTCAAATAGCTTGTATTGTGTAGAATTCCAAAACTGAAATTTTCAAAACCAAGTTTGATGCAATTCGGTCAACAAAGAAATTTTGACAAACAAGAAGCAATAAACCTAGAAAACTCAAATTGATGTAAAAGACATATGAAAGAAACACAAGAATTTCTATAACTCAAAAAGTTTCAAGTTTTTAATTGCACTTTAGGTAAGAAATGGAAATCTGCCTCCTTCAATGAAAATCCTTAATGAAATTTTAATGTTTCCAACAAGATCAAAATTCTAAATACATAAGAAATTCAGTTAAGAACATGAATCCTTTAATACTTCAAGAATTCTAGAATTCGCCTACAAATTTATAGCTTTTTTTATTTATATATATATATATATATATATATATATATCACAAAGTTGAACCTGAATTAGGTGAATTTCAAAATTCAAAACAAAGAGTTTTGTAAGTATGAACAAGATTCAAGAACTAGAATAATAAGCACAAAGATAACAAGAACCAAATTCAAGAAAGTAAGAAATTCAGAATTATAGGACGAAGATAAGAAATTCAAAATTAAAGAAAGAAAATAAGAAATTCAGAATTAAAGAACACGAATTAAATTAAGATAAAACCTAATCTAGAGCCAATGCTTTGATACCAAATGATATGGAACCTCCATGAATAAGCTTGAGAACCCCTTTTTGTATACGAACCACCAACACATTAACATGGAAACCCCAAAGATCAATTCAGTCTCAACCTCTAAGTATGGTTAGAAATCAGATTACTTAGATTAATTGATTAAGAATTAGAATTAAGAAAACTCAGTTTCTGAATTCCAATTTCGAAACACTCCACAAGTAGATGATCAAACTACTTGAATGTTCCTTTAAGCATGGATTCTACTCAAGAACACAAAGATAAAAGCCAAACAACCTTTTGGTTAATTTTTCATGTCATCTATATCTTCTTACATTACCAATCTGTCTATTTAATCTTAGAACATCCCTCCAAGAATAGGAAGAGTCAACTTTAACAAAGAGTGACCAAATTCAATGTATTAAATTAAATACTTATTAAGTAAGTTTTTTTAAGTCCCAACATAATTCCTTTCATGTGCAAATTCAGACCTAAACTTTTTATGACTCAAAAATTAAAAGTTACAGCCCCTTATGACCTTTTAATATGTGTAATGGCCTCCTTTAAGCATGTCCAGCAGGTTGGGCTTTAATTCATGGGCTTTAAGCCTTGTTCTTCCAATTAAGTTTAAACAAACTCAAAACATACTTAATTAAAACCCACTAGTAACATAGATTTGACTTAAGTTGTAATTGGCTTGATCTGAACTTATCCCAAAACTTTGGTGGCCTTGTAAATCTTCACTAGCTGAATTCACCAAGCCTTGTAAATGATGGATTAAGGCTTGTTGAAGCTTCTTGGACTGAGATCTTGTAATGGGCCCTTGAGGCATGCTAATTGGACTAGAAGTCTTTTGATCCTGAACTTGATTTTTATCTTGAAGCCTAGACCGAATGCCCTTTTGATCATGCCTATCTTCATGATGTTGAACCCTTAGAACTTGAAGTGTAGGCTGCTACATAACAAAACTGCTGTCTAACTCTCCTCAAACTATATCAGCTTTAATGGCAGTAGCTCAGACCCACATCCAAATTGATGATGGGATGAGAGATTTTGATCAGAGGCAGAAGAAGGAAGGGAGTTCGTTAAGAGAATAAGAAGGTTAGCAGGGAGATCGCCGATATCAACCTAGTAGGAACAATGAGGGTGGAAGCAGGAAAAGTGATAGACTAGACAGGTTGGATGCGATTAACAAACAATTCACCCCTTTGACCGTGAATAGATCTCGCATATTAATGTGGATCAAGGATACTGGTGAAAAGGTTCAATGGCCTCGGAAGATGAGTAGCTCTTTAACATAAAGGAGAGATAATGACAAATATTGTGATTTCCACAAAGATAAAGGACACGATACGGGTAAAATGCATCTAAGATCACTAAACTTTATACTGTTTTCTAATGTCGTCACTAAACTTTAATTTCTTACAATTTAATCACTAAACTTTAATTTTTTTTTCACCAACGGGTCACTAAGCCAATTCAGATGAAGAACTCACCGAAAAGATGACGTGGCATTCCACGTCACCTGCAAATACTAACTAAGTTGGACACGTCTGCTTGACACGTTAGAGTATTAAAATATCATGCAAAGTCACTAAACTTTTTACGATTTTCTAATTTGATCACTAACTTTCAATTTCTTATAATTTGATCACTAAGCTTTAATTTTTTTTCACAAGTGAGTTATGAAGACAAACTCAGTGAAGAACTCACCAAGATTGACTTCAATCAGCTCATCTCGACGTCAAGAATAAAAAAACATGAGTCACTCGCCCTCACTCTCCACTTTTTTGCCGGAAAACGGCCAAAAACTTCAATGGTCTCATTTTTCGATCTCCATCTCTACTCAATCTCAAGTGATAAAATAGGTACTTAAATGAAGCTCTAGATGCGGGGAGTTGAATGATACTAAGAACTCTCAAAACCATGGTCAGAAATGACATCGTCCTTAGATGTGTCGGATTTATCTTTGTGACCCTCTTGTGAAAAAAAATTAAAGTTTAGTGACCAAAGTAGAAAACAGAACAAAATTTAGTGACTTTGCATGCAAATGTTAATACTCTGATATGGCAAGCTGACGTGTCCAGCTTAGTCAGCATTTAAAAGTGACGTGGAATGCCAAGTCAACTTTCCGGTGAGTTATTCATATGAATTGACTTAGTGACCCGTCGGTGAAAAAAAATTAAAGTTTAGTGATTAAATTGTAAGAAATTAAAGTTTAGTGACCACATTAGAAAACAGGCCAAAGTTTAGTGACCTTGAATGCATTTTACCCGACACGATACAGATGAATGCTGGCACTTGAAGAAGGAGATTGAGAAGATAATTCAGAGAGGTGTGTCAGGTATTAGGCGATTCATTCATCATGACAAGGAAAAGTAATAATGGGACAGATCCTGTGAAAGAATTGAACCCCATGAAATATAACAGAAAAGATAGAGAAGAGAGGCAGCCGAGGAGATCAACATAATACTTGGAGGGAGTTCGGGAGGTGATAGCTCCACCAAGAGGAAACTTGCTGTTAGGGATGTATACTTAGTTAGCACATACATATCGGTGAACAAGATGCTCGGCTCGGTCACTTTCTTTGATGAGGATATGGGAAAGGTGATCACCGCCCATAATGATGCCTTGGTCATCTTAGGGAGATTAAACAATTTTTTGGTCAGAAGAATATTGGCTGATGATGGGAGTGCAGTCAATATGATCACTTTAGCTGTGTTTAAGACAATGGGACTAACAGAGAAGAATTTAAAACTAGTGGCGACCCCTTTAGTAGGTCTAGGAGGAAAAACACCAATTGAATGATCAATAATACTAGATGTAAAATTAAGGGATGAGGATATTACAAAGGAAATTCAAGCTGAGTTCATATTAGTTGATATCCCATTTGCTTCTAACGCAATCATTGGAAGGCTGATCCTGTTTGATACCTGTGCAGCAACATGCATTAGGTATTTAATGATAAATATTCCCACCTATAAGGGAATAGCAATTATAAGAGGATGCTAGAAGACAGCTAGGAAGACTTACTTTAATGCCTTAAAAGGAGTCTTCCTAGCACTACAGGTCGAACCACAAGAGAGTTCAGACAAGATGGAGAAAGCGAAACCAAAAGGCGAATCAGAGAAAATGGAGATCAGTATAGGGAAGTCCATATAGATCGGATCCATATTGAAGAAGGAGATTGGCTTGGGGATAAACAGGATCTTGAAGGAGAACCCTGACGCCTTCGCTTGGAGTACCAAATATCTTGTAAGGGTAAGTAAGGAATGATCATGCATAGACTCAGCATAGACCTATCGGTCATGCCTGTGGTACAGAAAAAGAGGAAACACTTACCCGAAAAACAACTCGCCATTGCTGAAGAGGTACAAAAGCTTTTAGAAATAGGAGTGATCTAGGAAGTGTATTACCCGAAATGGTTAGCGAATGTTATATTGGATAGGAAGTCGAACGACTCATTTTGGATGTGTATGGATTTTACGGACCTAAACAAAGCTTGCCCTAAAGACAAATACCCTTTGCCAAGTATCGACCAACTAGTAGACTCTATAGTAAGACATGAACTGTATTCTTTCCTTGATGCAAAGTATGAACTGTATTCTTTCCTTGATGCAAAGGTTGGGTATCATTAGATACAAATGCACATATTAGATGAAGAGAAAACGTCCTTTGTGACGGATCAGGGGATGTACTGCTATAAGATGATGTCATTCGGATTAAAAATGCTAGGGTGACATACCAGAGGTTAGTCAACCACGTATTCAAAGAGCAGATCAGTAAGAACATGGAAGTGTATATGGATGATATGATTGTCTAAAGTAAGCAAGCTGTAAATCATCCCAAAGGCTTGAAGATGATTTTAAAGATTTTGAAATCCTATAACTTAAAACTGAACCCTGAGAAGTGCGTATTCGAAGTTCTAGCTGGAAAGTTCTTAGGATACATGGTCTCCTAGAGAGGAATCAAGGCAAACCCAATTAAAATTGAGGCGATCTTGAAAATGAACCCGCCCACCAATAAAAAGGAAATTCAGAAGCTAAATGGGTGAATAGATGCATTCAGGAGGTTCATCTTATGTTTTGCTAAAAAGTGCCAACCATTTTTCAAGACATTAAAAAACCTAAAGGATTTCCAATGGACAAATGAATGTCAAAAGTCCTGAAGAGTTGAAAAAATTCTTGACAACTCCTCCCTTGCTAAATCGCCCTATACCAAAGGAAGATCTGTACTTATACTCATTTATAACTGTTGAGACCATAGTAGCGGTATTGGTTAGAGAGGAGTCAAAGGAGTAGCACCCGATCTATTATACCAGCCGAGTTCTCCAAGATGCCTAACTGAGATATCCAACCTTAGAGAAACACGTCTTGGCCTTGCTTATGGCTACAAAAAAAAATTAAGACATTACTGTGAAGCCCATAGGTGATCATCTAGACTGACTTATCCCTAAGAAAAATCCTATAGAGACCTGAGACATCAGGGCGAATCGCTGAATGGGCGGTCAGGATCGGCAGTTTAGGTATAATGGATGAACATAGACGAGTGATGAAGGAACAAATCCTTGCGGATTTCATGGCCGAACTAACCTCCACTGAAGGAGAACCATGTATTGCAAAAAAAAGAAGAATATGAGATGTTTGTGGATAGGGTGGTCAGAGAGGAAGGATCAGGAATAGGGATCGTGATTAAAAGGGCCTACAAATTGATCATCGAATATACTTTCAAGTTGTATTTTCCAATCTCCAACAATGCAGCAAAGTATGAAGCTATGTTGACAGGTCTTTCCTTAGCTAAGGAGATCAGAATGGAAAACTAAGTGATCTACAACAACTCCTAGCTAGTTGTCAACCAGATCAACGATAATTATGCGGTCAAGGAATACACTTTAAAGAAATACTCATAGCTAACCCAATAAACTCTTAAAGAAGGAAACCGATTAGGAAATAGCTGGGTGGTAAAGAAGATCCCCAGAGCAGAAAATGAGAGAGCATATGAGATCACCAAATCCATGGCGGCTGGGAAAATAGGAAATTTAAGGAAGATCCTTGCAGAGACCCAGAAGTCTCCCACAACAGAGATAGAGCCCGTGATGTCAATAGACTAGGAAGGTAGTTGGATGGAACCGATCGTCCGGTACTTAACATATGGGTTTCTCCCTGAGAAAAGGTTAGAAGCTAAGAGGGTAATGAACATAGCAAAAAGATACAGCTGGTATGAAGGAGATCTATACCGGTGATCTAAGACACATCCCTGGCTGAAATGTATCCAAACAGATGATGGGAATTATGTGTTAAGAGAGATTCATGAAGGGATCTGCGAAGCCTATGAGGCGAGCTCTAGCTTTGCCATAAATGCTCTTCTATAGGGATACAACTGGCCCATGTTAAAAAGGGATGCAGAGAAGTTAGTTCGTCGATTTACTCAATGTCAAAAGCATGCACTTGTTTTGAGGTGACCCTAAAGAGAACTCGCCCCCATCGGATATGCCTAGCCTTTTCAACAATGAGAAATCGACATTATATGACCTTTGCCTCCATCAATACGGCAATACAAATTCCTGGTGGTTGCCATCAACCACTTTACAAAGTGGATCAAAGCCAAACCTTTGGTAAGGATCACCCAACAAAGTGTCACTAACTTTTATTGAAAATTTATTATTTGCAAGTTCAGGAACCTAGAAACTTTAATCTCAGAAAATGGTAAGCAATTTGATTGCGCCTCCTTTAGATCCTTCTACAGAGGCCTAAACATCAACCTACGGTTTACTTCGGTAACTCATCCCAAACCAATAGGCAAATGGAGGTGGCAAATCGTATTATTCTCCAAGGATTGAGGAAAATGATGGATGATAGGAAAGGGAAATGGGAAGATGAATTATATAACGTACTCTGGAGCTACCAAACTATGCCTAGGGAACCAACAGGAGAAACACCCTTTTCCCTTACATATGGCTCAGAAGTTGTGGTAACAGTAGAGATCATATTGCCGAGCTATCAAACTGAAAAAGCTAGTGAAGTCGACCAAGGGATAGAAATCAAAACTAACTTAGATTTACTTGAAGAAAAGAGGGACACAGCTTATGAAAGAGCAATAACCTACAGACAATGAATGACTCGATGTCACAATCACCAGGTAAGGAAAGGATTTTTCAAAAGGGACATTTAGTCCTAAGAAAAGTAGATATCACCAAGGGCAACACAGGAGTAGGGAAGTTGCAACCTAATTGGGAAGACTCGTATAGGATTGCCAGTGTTGTTGGGCTAGGAGCATACAAGTTAAAAGATCATCACGGCAAGCTCCTTCCTCGAACATGGAACTCGATAATTTGAGGGTATACTATCAATAATTTTTTGTATTCTCCCTTTTTTCCACTCTTTTACATTTATTATGAGTATTCAAAGTATGTTTTTGGTTCAACCTGTTTTATGTATTCTCTGTCTTTAAGTGAGTAATAAAAATAATTCGGACGATTATAAGTATTGGGATTCTACAAATTCTCCAAAGTATCCTCCATTTGTGTTCATGAAATATAGAGATCGCCAGGGAAAATAGGCATTTGCCATTGCCAGGTATTGCCTACAACGATATTCGCCAATGGGATAGGTGAAACAAAGGTTAGCCCAATATTCCTTATAAAAGTTACAAAATCTCCATGGAATAGGTGAACTAAAGATTCGCCTAAGATTCCATATAAAAGTCACAAAATCTATATGGGATAGGTGAACTAAAGGTTTGCCCAAGAAAAACAAACATGCATAAGAAAACACAAGTTCATCTCATTAATTCAATAGAAGGTTACTTTCACTTTTCAAAATATATATATATATATATATATATATATATATATATATATATATATAAAGGTTACATTCATCGTACATCATTCCTCTCCTCTACATTTTCAATATCATAATCAGTAACCGTTAAGGGAGGATTTGTGTTAAGAAGTTGCTCGTCATCCGAAGGATCGCCTACTGTTGGAGGAGGGGGAGACATAGTATCAACATTTTCTTCTTTGTCCGGATAGATCTCCCCCATGAAGTCGAAATCTTGCTCAGGATATATGTTCGGAATTGTAGTCAACACGTTCTCCTGGTAAGTGAGAAATTTGTTGGTCGTCGCCTCTTTGTATTTCTCTTTCGCAAGCTTCTCCTTCTTCGCTTCTTCTTTAAGTTGGTGAACCTCTTGCTGGCGCATATCAAGCTCTGAGTGCAGTGAAGAAATTCGTCCCAGAAGTTTAGCCTCTATATCCTTATTCTTTGCTTTCTCTACATCTAGAGTAGTTCTGAGTTGGGCGATCTTTGAGGCGTGATCCTTTTCCATCTTCTTATTGAGGCGAGCCTACTACGCCTTCAAATCATCCTTTTGCGACCTCATCTGTTGGCGGAGTTCAAATATTATGTTGGTGGTTTGTGGCAATAAAAAACAGAAGAAGGAAAGTAGAACAAAAGAAAAGAAAGATGTTAAGTAAAATAATCAAAAGAATGTACATAGAGATAATCGGTTAAATACCTCAAAAATGTATTCATAAGCAGATCCAGCAAGCTGAGCGTTGGTGAATTTGCCTATGTGCTTACTTTATACTGAAAGGTGGATCGCCCGCATAACGTCAATAGCTACGGAGGGGTCACGGACAAAGGCCTCCTCACCATACTTCTCCTCAATAGATTTGGAGAGCATTGTAAGTTAGTCAAGACTGATCTCTTTCGGAGGGGGAGGAGGACTCTTTTCCACCTGGACAGACTTTACCCTCTTTTTTTTTCTTCATCCGCTGAACTAACGACTTCATCTCTGCAAATAAAAACAAAACAGATCAATTTAGGTATCATAAAAATAAAGGGCTATAACAGAAAGATCGATCGATGGGTAATACCAGCAGAAGGGTTAGTAGGAGCTTTATATCGTTGTTTCTTCTTCGGACCGAAAGCATCGCAGAAGAAGTGATCATAAATCAGATCCGAACTAGATATAGGGTCTAGCCTCGAAAGGGTCTCTATATGTTTTTCCTCCTTAGAAGACAGACCTCGAAGATCATTCGAAGGAGTTATTTTTGGGCTATCCACCCAGGTTTTAGGGAGATCGCCCCAGCCTTATTCATGAGAAGAAAGGGTCTTTATATGTTTTTCCTCCTTAGAAGAATTTTTGTTTCCAATTTTTTAAGAAAAAATGCAGGGTAAAGATTTTTCTCTCACTTTGAAAATTAAAGTGGTCGAACCCCTTTTTCACTACTAAGTGGTATATCTCCCTCACCTCCCTGTTAGAGATGTCGAACCCATGGATCTCCCCTAAAATCCTAAGCCCTACTAAAATTTTCCATGAGTTCAGATGGAGTTGGAAGATTAGGATATTATATTCCCAAAGTACGTTAGTATATAAGCTGTGTAATGGTAACCTAAGCCCAAATTCTAGATCCTGCAAATACACCATTCTATTTAGATTGCCTAGTTTCTGGTTAACAAACATCCCAGGTTCGGGTAAGCTAAGTTTGTAAGCATCGGGAATGTCATATAGAGCCCTAATCTTCGCTAGGTGATCTACTGTTAGTTCACAAAGGATATTTTTTACCCCTTTTTTGGGTTCAGGATCTTTAGGGCGTTTGGTTAAAGGTTAGAAAGGTACATAAGCGAGAAGACCCATAGATAGGCTGGGGCGACCCGTGGTCTCTTTAACAGATTTTGGTTTATTTATAGTTTGGGGAGGTTGGTTTATATATACAGTCTCGACAGTGGGGGAAGAAGGTTGTTCAAACATTGTATCCTCGCTTTTGTGGCTGTTGGCAGAGAGGCGATCGTTCTGACTATCTTCGTAATCGCTCCTTCTAGTGGGTAGGAAAAAAGAAGGAAAAAAAAAAAGAATAAGTGGATAAGATAAGGGAAAAGGTACTTACTGGTTAAATGGCGAAAAGCTAGAAAGGCGCACTAGTTGATCGACAACTAGAGAATCACCAGAAAGCTTGCAAAATCTCTGGAAAAAGAAGAAGAAAGAAACAATAAAAAAAATCCAGAGAGAAATAGCAGCAGATAGAAAGGAAAAGTGGAAAAGCAAATGATGGCAACAAAAATGTAAGAACCCTAATTGATGAGTGAAGACCCTATTTATACGGCGTAGTGCAAACTTCGAAGAGTTTAGGGGACTTTTCCCTAATGACACGTGGCACAAAAAGTAGGTTATTACAACTGTCTTTTTGAATTTCAAAGTGTTCACGAAGCGATAAGAGTGGTGCTATAAACGCTTCCATAAGAACAGAATTGTTAATAGGATCGCTTTATTGATAGGTCGACCTATGATAAGATCTCCTAGAATTGAAGCGATTCCCATCCTTTGACTCGGAATTGGTGGGGGGGACATGTATTGTATACCTATCTGAATTGATCACCCTACGCGAGCTTGGAGCTTGCCCAAATGAGGATCGTTCGAACCCACAGACATCGCCTGTCTTCTCCCTGGAAATCTCCTTCACCAGAAGGTTACTTCACCATCACGACTCTACTTCCTAGTCCTAATATTACTTGGCAATAGAGAGTCCATGTCCTACTCAACCATTATCTCCTGAAGTTCTTCTCCGTGTACAATACTGTAATAGGTAATCCGATTCCAAAAAGGATTTATACCTTGAGACACCTATAAATAGTGTTCTTTTCTCCAGAAAAAGAGAGAGAATTCTAAAGACAATAGAGAGATTTAAGCTTTTTAGTTTTCTCAATTCACCTATTATCTGACTTAAGCATCGGAGTGGCCCCCCAGGCACATCGCATGAATCCTCTAACTTATTGTATTGCATGTGTTGAAGATCGCCTAACGGTGTGCTTGAGACCAGAATTCATTTTAAGCACATCACCAACTATTCAAGTTCTTTTTTTTTTTTTTTCCTTTATTCAAATGGTCAATTTGACTTAAGATTTTTTTTTTAGTATTTTGTCTCTTTGTGATTTTTTTCATGGAAAAATGTTCAAATATGCTACTCATGTATATCATGTTGAGCACATCAGCATCTTTCATTTTCAAATGCATAAATATACCCCTGATATTTTAAAAACCTTAAATTGCGACACAATTTTAACGTCCCTCACATTGTGCCGTTTGTGGGCCTCACCCAAACTTGCTTTTAGCTACGTGGATTGACTCCATTAACTCTCTCTCTCTCTCTTCTTTTCTTGTTCCTTCTACAACTCCTCTCTCTTTCTTCTTATATCTTTCTTTCTTAATTTTAAAATTTTTGTCACATAATGGTAAAAGATTTAACAAAGCTAAGGGCTCAAAGATAGTTAAACAGATAAAATATAAGTTATAGATAGTTTACTATATGATGAATTTAGAGAAAAAAAAAAAAAAAAAAAAAAAGGGAACCAGCATTGGCTTATCCAAAGCAACCTTCACTAGAGCCATGAAAAGAGAACAAAATGGAGTAAAAAACCCAAGCACAGAAGGATCTGTGAAAGAGAAAGGAACAAACAAAATTAACCTAAAATTTAAATCTAAGCACAAAATTAACCAAAAACCCAGCACAAAATAAAATAGAAGAATAAAATAAAAAACCAAATGGTAGATAACAGAGGAAAATGAACAAATTCAAACATGAAATTCAAACTCAAAACCCAAACCAACAAATTTAAACTTAAAATTAAGAGAAAAAATAAATTAACCCAAAATCCAATTTTGAACAAATAACAGAGAACATATAAAAAAAAAAAAAAGAGAAAATAAAATTGAAATTGAAAAATGAAAACTAGAGAAAAGAGATCAAAGATCCATGAAAGAAAAAAAAATCGAAAAAATTAGAAAAAAAAAATTAAAGCATACCTATCAAGAAGATAAGAAATTTAGCGACCTAGTTACCCAAACCGGCAACAACGACGAAAAAACCCTAAACCCACATGCTTTTAGGATTAAAGCCATATGCATTTCAGATTAAATCCAAAAAAAAAAAAAACCCACATGCTTTTATTTGTAACCTTGTGTGGTTGTGCTTCGATCGAGCGATAGCAGAGTAGAGGAGATACCCACCGACGACAAGAACCACCACCAGAAAGTTGCAAAGAACAGAGTCCCACCCTAAGTTGTCTATATTTTAGTTCAGTTTTATTTTTATTTAATTAAGAAAGAGAGAGGAGTTGTAGAAGAAACAAAAGAAGAAGAAGAGAGAGAGAGAGAGAGAGAGAGAGAGAGAGAGAGAGAGTTAATGGAGTCAGTCCACGTGGCTAAAAGCAAGTCAGGATATGGCTCACAAACGGCACAATGTGAGGGATGTTAAAAATTGTGTCGCGATTTAAGATTTTTAAAACGTTATGGGTATATTTACGCCTTTGAAAACAAAAGGTACTGATGTGCTTTACATGGTATACATGAGGGACATATTTAAATATTTTTCTTTTTTTTCATAAACAATATAATATGGTAGATTTTTCTATGTATCACTATGCATTAATTTTAATTTGACAGAGAATTATAATATGATAGAATCATTTATTTTTTTTAGGAAATGAAAGAATTATAACTTGATATATCTATTGATTGACTAGTATAATTTTCATTACTATTAATTTTCAGTTCCAAAAAAAAATTAGTGTCAATTTAAAATTAATGCATAGTGATACATAGAAGAAGCTACCATATTATGTTGTTTATGAAAAAAAATCACAAAGAGAAAATACTCAAAAAAAAAAATTAAGTCAAATTGACCATTTGAATAGAGGGGAAAAAAAAGAGAGAAGTTGAATAGTATAAGAAAAAAAGAAAACCCACAAATTCTTTCTATTGCTCTTTTTTTAGGAAAGAATATTCAGCAATTAATAAAGTGAGGCTCACATGTTATTATAAAACTTCTAAAAATATCAATTTTACCAATAACTTATATAGCCGGTTATCTTGGTAAAATGTGTTAGGTGGCATCAAAATAGAGAAAAGGCAATAAAAGAATGTGAAAAGGAAAAAGTGACTGACAAATCTCTACCCTTAATTACAATTTTTAGCATAAAATACTAAATTTAATAAATTATTACAATAAAACTCATTCTCAATGACCAATTAATAGTAATTTTTTTCTTAAAAAAAGTATTTTTTTTGTTAATTTAATTTTTGTAAGCCTAAAACTAATTAAAAAAACACATTTTAGAGTTTTTTTTTTTTTTTTTCCAAAATAAGTATTAGGCTTACAATAATCAAATTGTATGAAATTATTTTATTTATTAGTCAAAAGATGTTTTGGTCCTACTAACCACAATCCCCTTGAATAAGACTCATGTCTCATGGCATGATGATAATTCAATATATTCGTAAGGCATTATACCACGAATGAATTAGAAGATTCGAAGAGTTAAAATTAGGCCAAAGGGTTTATATATAATGCCATGTTTTCAACAGACACAATATTAAGGGTATAAATCTTGAGGCCTTAGTTAATTAGAAGACAAAACCATGTGATGCCCTCCTCGAAGAGTGTTTTCCTCAATGTTTTCAAACCGGCCCAATTTTAGAATCAGTGAAGGTAAAGGGTCACGGATCAGAAGTTTAATCAAAATCAAACCGAAATTTTAAATAATATCATATATTTATTATTTATATGTTAAAAATAAATATAATTAAAATTAACGAACATTATCAAAGCAATTAATGAATATTACTTGAAAAAAAATATGAATTTGAGACCATTACTTAGAAGAAATTATGACAAATTAACTCATTAAATGATCATTTTGAGACTTAAATTTGGGTGGGTCTTACTACTCGGATTTGTATTCTCTTATGTAAGAAATATGAATTTGAATATTCGTGTACTCAAAATAGTAAATGGGTGAATAATAATTTGAAGTTCAAAATAAGCTTTATGTTAGAGATGTGCAAACGGTTGGTTCGTTCAAAACCGAACCGAAATTTAATAAGATTTTCGATTTCGGTTCGATTTTGCTCACTCCTACTCTATGCTAAGGAAAGTGAGTTATCACATATTAGAAAAATACAAAGTTAAAATGGGGTGTATATTGAAAAGCTCCTCCTTTCATTGCTAAGAAAATAGCCAATGATACTCTCTCGCGCGCGGATAGGGGTGCAAATCAAAAGTTTGGATCTTTTAACATTGAGTGCACAACCTGCGTACACGAATGTTGGCCTGTGCCAACTTGATGTTGCATTTTTTTTTCTCCAGTGACTTTTTTTTTATTGGCAAAAAAATATTTTCCATTTTTTCTTGGCTTTTTTTTTTCCATTTTTTCCAACTCGGTTAACTCGCAAAAATCGGTCCGAGTCACCGGGTGCCCGACCGGTCCGCTAGGTTTTCCCCAGGTCTTGGGAATCCAATTTTTAGAGTTTACCCAGATCGGCCTGAGGACTGGTTCCCAACTTTTTCGATTCAGCTGGCCAAGCTGGTCTAAATCTGACAACTATGATTTTCTCTAAGAAAACCCCACAATAAATGATTTTTCAGCTGTAACTCACATTTTACAAAAAATTCTTGTATACAACATGTAGGGATAGAACTAAATTTTAATAATTTGAGGGGCCAAAATAAAAAAAACTTAATTTGTGGAGGCTAATTCATATATTTTTTTTAAAAAAAATCATAAAATGTATAGAGGGAAAAATGAAAACTAAAAATTTTGAAGTCATGTAGTTTCGTTTCTTAACACCATAAGTATATCATTATCTCATACATTCAAACCAATAAATAAAAAAACATTTAATTAATAATATGACTTGTATGTCTAATTTTTTACTCGATAAAAAGATACCGATATTTTTTTTCACTCTATGTGTTATTATTACATTGAACAAGTGTATACACCCAATATAGCTAAGAATTACTCACATTTTACACGACATCCCACACTTCATTTCATCTATGTAGACCTACCACCTGAACATTGACAACTCGAGCATTCACATTCTCTGGTGAGGACACAAAGAACAGTGCCCTATTGTCTCAAGCATGTCCCTTGCTAAAGGGTCACTTAGTTTGGCAATTGTATCAACAAGAATAATTTCAAATGTTTAGGTACTTTGTTTTTTTTTTGCCAAATGTTTAGGTACTTAGTTTGGCATCTATATCAAGAAGATTTCAAATCTTTAAGTGGTCTTTCATTGGTTTATCCCTTTACTTGTAGGGCATATCGTGACCTACTTTGTTTATCTACAGCAATACAGGAGCATGTGATACCTAATGAGTTTGCTTTGTGCAAATTACACATAGCCACATTGATTCTAAGCCACTAGTTCCAGATTTTAAAGGACTTTCAATATATTGTTTCATCTCTCTCTCTCTCTCTCTCTCTCTCTCTCTCTCTCTCTATATATATATATATATATATATATATATACACTTCACATCACATGCTGTGGTCACAATTCACAACCAACTCAAGTCTTCTTCACATCCTCTGCTGCTCATAAGTCATAACTTTTCCTCAAGCAACCAAAACCTGAAACTTTTTTTCTAAAATTATATATCATCAACAAGAAGATTATGGCTATTTGTTTCGCGGGTAATCTTGCTAAGAAAATTCTTTTCCGGTCTGTGTTTGCTTCAAATAAAGCAGTTACAAGATGTTCAAATGTACCAAAAGGCTTCTTAGCAATTTACATTGGAGAGACAGAGAAGAAGAGATTTGTAGTTCCATTATCATATTTGAAAGAGCCTTCATTTCAAGATTTGTTAGGTAAAGCTGAAGAGGAGTTTGGCTTTAATCATCCAATGGGTGGTTTGACAATCCCTTGCAGAGAAGATATTTTCCTTCATGTCACTGCCAACTTGAGCAGAGCTTAATTAAGAGTAGAAAAGCAATTTTGTATTGCATGAATTGCCAGTTCGTGTAAATATATACTTCGATTACACAGAATAAAAACAATTATACTAAGTGAGAAAAATCATCAACGGAAATTCTTATACTTCTTTTCATACAATTAACGTGCAGTTTTCTTTTCTTTCATTTGCTATGGAAACTCATTCTTAATACTCAATCAAACATCATCATCATATAATCCTCATAATTATTGAATCGACTGATTTGAGTTGCCAAAGCTATTAATCTAGTTTGCGAAGAAATATGGCAGCAATTGACTGCAGATCTCAAATCAAGGTTGATTAATCAATCTCCATATGACTAGGAAAGCCAATTATGTTTCTAACTGTTGTTAGTTCATGCTACAGAAAATATATTACATGCTTCTGGAGAATCCAAAAAGAAACCTCCAATTTCAATCTAAACTAGAATAATTGTTTCAGCCCTACCATTTCTCCTACACTTCCTATCATTTGCATTAACAATCCTACCTTTGGATCTAAATTTATAAATCAGGACTAAAAACCTATGTGGGTAAAAGCAACTTTATACAGCATAGCAAACATGGTGGCTTCAGCCTTCTTCATCATAATCTTCCTCATCATCATAGTCACCTACTCTTCTATTTAAGTTGGCAAGATGAATGGGATCAATATCCATCTTCTCAATGTCTGCAAGCGACCAGCTGGGTAATTCCTCATGCTTCATTTCAGGAAAAAGTTTTGCTGTTGAACTTGGAGGAGCAACGGTTAACACTGGTTTAGACTCCCCATTCTCATCCAAGTCTACATTCAGATCAAAGTCATGAACTGGGGCTTGTACACTTTTATCTCCTGGAATATTCTCCTTCATGTCCTCGGGTTCATCAAGATTATCTACACTTTCATTGATTGGACTTAGCTTGTCATTGTGATTACTAATGTCTGGGTCGTCTTCAAATTTCCCAGACTGTACAGCTGTCTCCCTCTCCACAGCTCTACTACCTCGTCCACGCCCTCTACCTCTGCCCCTACCCCTTCCTCTGCCACTGCCAGTGCCACTAGTGTGGCTGGTCTCATGCTGCCAAATAAATTATGGAATCAAGGTTTAGTGAAATTATTAAAGAAATTGCATATATGTACATAATCAAACTGATAACTGATAATATGGAAGACAACACGAAAGTGAACATCTGATTACATAGAAAGTTAAAACTTAAACAAAGCGGCAAACAAGTGCAGTTATCTAACCTAAATATTTGTTTCTCATATTCAATTTCAGAAGAAAACACGAAAGCTTACCATTCTGCTCCTGTTGAACTCCTCATCACTATCAGTTTCTTCATCATCAGCAACTTTTCTGAATTGTATCAAAAGTTTAGTCAATAAACAAACTAAACGTTAATAAACAAACTAATAATAAGATACAAGACTCCAATTCAAACCTTCGTTTGACAACAACACGATCATCCCCAGTAGAATCAGAACCACCTAAATCAGGAACCTTGCCAACAATTTCCCTCAGAAAATCAAAGACATTAAATGACTGTACACACTGTTTCCTGTAAATTTCAGGGTAGAAGTTAGATCACTTCTTCGCAAGACATGAAAAACAACAAATTTCTCTAAATGAGGATAAAATCAGAACACCTAAAGCATACACAAGAACAGTGTGTGCGCGTGTGTGTGAGAGAGGGAGAGGGAGACAGTTATTGCATATATCTGGCGCCAAGAACCAGATAATCGTCCCAAAGGATAACTAAAAAATTCACTTACAAATGCAATGAATTCAAGGTCTTGGCTCCCCTTTTCAGAGTTACTGCATATGTCCGATCACATAGATCTTGCAAAAATAGTTCCAAAGCTTTAGCTGCACACGTAATTAAAAAAAGAAGCATAAGAACTAAAAGGCAAAGCCAAAAGACAAAAAGGAAAGTTAAAAAAGAAAACACTCCTCTCACCAGTAAATCATATACCAAAATGCCAAAAAATTACTTACAGACGAGAAGAGGCACAGCCATGGCAATCTTTCCCACATCCTCATCAGCTTGCATAATCTTCTTAATCCGAGCCTGATTTTAAAAAAAAATAGCAAGATGAAATACATGATCCGACCCAAAAGAAATTAAATTAACAGCATGCGGTAATTTAAGCAAATATCCATTAATCACTCACTTACATCTTGACATGTTAAATAGGACAATGAACAAGTTAAAAGTCAAATTCGCATGGTATGCAAAGATAAGGAACTACATAGTATAATCTATTCACTAAGTCACCACTGAGGTGGTGGGCTAGATGGTTAAGCACTCGTACTTCCGCTTGATCTGGGTTTGATCCCTTGACCATGCATTCCGTTACGCATTATGTCTAAATACTGACTTTGTTGCTTAGACCGGACTCTGCATTCAGGGATTCAGGATGATCCTGCCAGAAGGGAAGTGTCTCCCATTAGTGCTTATTAGTCGGTGTGCCCAGTGGGAGTAACTTAAATCAGGGTAGATAAACACCTGACTGGTGGCCCCGGGCCTGACGGGGCAATGACTTACACAACTAGTAGCCCCCTTTTTTTTATGTTTAAAAAAAAAATCTCCTTTCTAGCTAAAAGAATAAAACCCAATACATAAAAGCAACATCTCTATCATATTATTATTATGAATATACCTAAAACCATGTTTAAGTTAAAATATGTTTGGATTAGGTAAAAGCAATGGAGTTTCAATTTCAGTAATTGAAAGTAATGAACTAATAAAAATTGTTTTGATTATATTACATTATACGAAACATAGCCTAATACTGAACTTTAAAATATTTCAAATTTTGAATAATAGCCATAGTATTGTTATGAATTGGAATTCCATAAAAAAAAAAAAAACAATTAAATCATCTTAAGTTACAAATAACCAAATAAAAGGAAGAAGAAATAGTATTAGTACTCAAAAACCAAGTAAAACAAAGAAAAACAGAGCAGATAAGAGAGAGCTTACAGCAGGAAAACGAGTGTCGAGTTTCTTCCTCATGTGGTCAAAGCTAAAGCTCAGCTGATGAAACTAAAAAATATATATATGTGAAAGTGAAACCCTAGATAAATTCTCACAGCTTTTTGGCGCAGAGAAGAACAAGTATATAAATATACAATAAAGGAAGGAATTAAATTTGAAAACACCAATAAGGAGAGGATTTGAAGGAAAGAGGAAAGAAACAAACTCTGAAAACCTCTTTTTTTTTTTTTTTTTTTTGGATTTGGACTTCTCGAACACTCTTCTTTTGGACCTCAAAGCCCATTTTAAGCCTATCCGTGTATTGGCTTTTATAGTTGTTATTCTTAGTTTGTTACCACTATAATAATGACAATATAAAAATCTAAAACCAGTTGGACTTGGAATGGAATTTACAAATATGAGCCCATGTCTATCTTATTGAATTGTTATATAGTAGACCTGAGTTCATGATATATCGTGGATCAGGCACATGCCATTTTACTTAGAGGGAATTATTTCATGTAATTTTTTTTAATTTTTAATTACAATTATACTCTTATTTTTATTTTTTTACATTTTTATCCTTTCTCATTTTTTTTTATTTTTTTACTTTTTGTTAAAAAAATACACTCTTTGCATTTTGTAACTCTTTTTTTTTTTTTTTTTTTGTTGATGATGGCAATCGATTTTAACTGGATTTCATGCTTAATTTTCATTAATTATTATTATTACTATTAATTAAATCATTCTAATCTCTGTATTGTTTTAAGCTCATAAAAAACGAATTTATCTTATTTTTATATATATATATATTATTTTTATTACTGCAAACTAGAAGTAAAAAATTTAAATTTCTAGTGAAGTAATTAATAAAATAGACCATTTCAATAATAATCATCTGAAATCATTGAACAATTATTTGAAAATTTTCATGTCTATTTTTAATATTTTTGCGCTTGAAACTCAAATTTAAATCTAGCATCATTTCAAATAATTGACCATCCAAACAAATTAATTTCATTATCTATTGCAAAATGAAATCAAAATGACCAAATTTTATTTCATTCCAATACAATTTTGCTAGACTTTTATAGATACAAAGATCAATTATATAGTTCAAATTCATCACTAATTTTTTATTTTTTATTATTTATAATATTATATTACATACACGTGTTTTATTTATTGATTTTTTTTTTCATTCTAAAAGAAGATCAAGTTGATCATAAATAAATTAAAAATCCATGATTAATATTTTTATACATTTATTTCTTAGCTTTTCTAAACCGAATTATTTGAATTTTTTTTCTAAAGTGAATTATTTGGTTATTTAATGGATTTAAAATTTTCAATTGTCCGACTTCTCCAATTTGTAATTTTTTTAACCAATTAAGATTCAAGACTTGATTTCTGAACAGTTCAAACATTGAATTTAAAATTTTAATAACTAAAATAATTTATTTATTTTAGTAATAATTGTCGTTTTTTGAATAATTTTATTTTATTATATTATTAATAAAATAAAATAAAATAACATAATAATAATAATTATTATTTATTTTTAATATTATTTATTAATTATTGTTTTAGAAAAAAATCCATTAATTATTTTTTATATACCATACGTAGTTAATTAATTTAACTAATTTTTTTAATTAAATTAATTAATTAAATTAATATGTATATATAGTTGCAGATACTAAAAGTATTCTAATTTATGGTATACGTATACCATTTACTATTACTTTATCTTTTTAATTTTTTCATATTTCCAATTTGTATAAATATTGTTTAGTTACATATACCAAAAATCTAATAAAAGTATACTAATTTATGGAATATATATACTATTTACTGTTACTTTATCTTTTTAATTTTTTCATATTTCCAATCTGTATAAATATAAAGTAGTTGCAGATACTAAAAATATACAAATTTATAGTATACGTATGCCATTTACTGTTACTTTATCTTTTTAATTTTTTTTATACTTCTAATATGTATAAATATTAAGTAGTTGGAAATACCAAATATATACGTAACGTATACCATATTTTCATAAACATATATCATTTACTGTTGTTTTTTTTCTTAAGTGCGCTAATGCACTTCTTAACATTATTTTCAATTTATCAAAATATTTGTAAATAGTAAAAATATTGACTATATCAATCAATTAAAATGTATAAAAATGAACAATTTTTTTTTTCTTATTATTAATTTTTTTTACCGTTGTTAGTTTCTATTATTTTTCATTTAAATTAGTTTTCATTTATTAAAATATATATGATTATTAAGAACTTATTTCATAAAATAAAAAATAATTAATTTTATAATAATATTAAGAAGAAATTTAGAATTGTTGAGATTTTAAAAAAAAAAAATAATATTATTAGGTTGTCATTTCAAGAAAACCCATTCCAAAAAAATCTATCATGTACATATATGATATAAAAGTTAATGGGAGTATTTTTGTAATAAAAAGTAGCTGAATAAGCATTTTTTAAAGTTTTTTTTAAGTGTATTTTTATAATATATATATATATATATATATATATATATATATATATATATATATATATTTTTAATGTATTTGTGTAAAAAACCCAATCAAAATTCACCTAAGAGATGACAAACATAAATAAAAGTTGCAGTTACCTTATTATTATAATCAATTTATCTTCCATCAGTAACTCATTACTATTCTCCCAAACCATAAAAAATTATCGCCAATTTGATGAGAGATATTGAAAGGGAGGATTACACCTTATTGTATAGTTTACAATATTATTTTAGCTGATTGGACCTCCCTAGAATAAAAAATAATAATAATAATAATAACCCATCACTGTAATTGCCCTTCTCTCAATTTCCACAAGTCCCTAAATTTCTCATTAATTCTCCCTTCAATTGCAATTGAAGATTTATAATAACCGAAAATCACATAATTTATGATTATAATAAGTTCAAATTATCAAATTATTGTAAAGCATTAAGATTGCATAACCTTGCAAGTCTACCAGGAAGTAGGAACCATACGTGTATGGACAGAAAATGAGCTCTGGTCTTGGCAAAAGGACTTCTAAAACACATTAACTAATTACACATGAAACAAATAATACCTATA
>CATKHJ010513816.1:0-17356 GCA_949750685.1 Vernicia montana
ATGGTTGTAGAATCCAGAGGGAGGAAACAATCTAGGGAACATAACCCTAGAGGCAAGAGCAGAGGGAAGTCAAACAAATATGTCAATGTTGAATGCCATCACTGTAAGAAGAAGGGCCACATCAAAAAGTTCTGCCGAAAGTTCAAAAAGGAACAGGAGAATCGAGACAAAGTTGTGAAAAAAGACGACAGCAGTGATAATGAGCAGACAAATATCATAGACGAGTTCAATGTCGTTTATGATGAAGATATTGTCAATCTTGCATCTCAGGAGATCAGCTGGGTGCTTGATAGTGGTGCTACCATTCATGCTACTTCGCATAGAGATTTTTTCTCATCATACACACTTGGAGATTTTGGTGTTGTCAGAATGGGAAATGAAAACTTGTCAAAGATTGTTGGCAGAGGAGATGTTTGCTTGAAAACAGAGAATGGTACCAGATTAGTTCTGAAGGATGTCAGGCATATTCCAGATATGTGCCTGAATTTGATCTTTGTATGCAAACTTGCAAATGAAGGATATTGCAGCACCTTCATTTATGACAAATGGAAACTTTCAAAAGGCTCCTTAGTAGTGGCTAGAGGTGAGGAGCATACAACACTGTATGTAATGCAGGTAAAGCTCTTCACTAACACAGTTAATGCCGTAGAGAAAGACAGTGCAATTGAATTATGGCATAAGAGACTCGGCCACATGGGTGAAAAAGGAATGACAAGTCTAGCCAAGAAGAAATTGCTGCCCGGAATGGATGAAGTACATTTGGAGAAATGTGCTGATTGTTTAGCAGGAAAGCAAAACAGAGTTGCTTTCAAGAGTTCCCCTCCTTCCAGAATGAATAATGTGCTGGATCTAATTCATTCAGATTTGTGTGGGCCAATGCCAAAGTCACTTGGTGGTGCTCAGTATTTTGTGACTTTCATTGATGATCATTCAAGGAAGACGTGGGTATATCTTTTGAAGACAAAGGATCAAGTGCTGAATGTCTTCAAAGAATTTCATGCATCAGTAGAGAGACAAACTAGGAAGAAGCTAAAATGCATCCGGACAGACAATGGTAGAGAATACATTGGTCCATTTTATGCTTACTGCAAAGAGCATGGTATCTGGCATCAGATGACACCTCCAAAGACACCGCAGTTGAATGGTTTAGCTGAGAGGATGAATAAAACTTTGATGGAGAGAGTCAAACGTCTACTCTCACATGCAAAGTTGACTAAAACTTTTTGGCGAGAAGCCATACTTATAGTTGCACATGTGTTGAATCTTTTACCTTGTACTCCTCTCAAGATGGATGTTCCAAACAGAGTATGGTCAAGAAAGGATGTTTCCTATGATTATCTGCGGGTGTTTGGCTGCAAAGCATTTATTCATATCCCCAAGGATGAGAGGTCTAAACTTGATGCCAATACAAGACAATGTATTTTTATTGGCTATGGTCAAGATAAATTTGGCTATAGATTTTATGATCCCGTTGAGAAGAAATTTGTCAAGAGCCGTGATGTTGTATTTGTTGAAGATGAAACCATTGAAGATATTGACAAAATGGAGAAGGATGTTCCTGATTCCAATGGTGACTCATCATATTTGGAATTAATTCCTCCAACACCGGTGCCAAGAGAGATTGGAGATGAAGACCAGGTTGATCCACCTGATGAAGAAGATGCTCCTATAGAAGTTGGTTCTGAAAACGATGACGATGAGGAAGATAATGATGTTCATTATCCAATACCAACACCTATGGCTTATTCACCTTCATTGAGGAGAGGTGAAAGAACGAGATATCCATCTACCAGATATCCTCGTGACCAATATGTGACACTCACTGACGGGGGAGAACCTGAGAGTTATGAAAAGCCATGGATGACGAATCCAAGCAGAAATGGATTGAGGCCATGCAAGATGAGATGAAATCCTTGCATGAGAACAAAACTTTTGAACTGGTGAAGTTGCCAAAAGGCAATAGGGCCTTGAAAAACAAATGGGTGTTCAGGATCAAGCATGAAGAACACAGTTTCAGTCCGTGGTACAAAGCCCAACTGGTTGTCAAAGGATTCAGCCAAAAGAAAGGAGTTGACTTTGATGAGATTTTTTCACCAGTTGTGAAAATGACATCCATCCGTACAATGTTGGGGTTAGCAGCAAGTCTTGACCTGGAGGTTGAGCAAATGGATGTCAAAACTGCCTTCCTACATGGTGATTTGGAAGAAGAAATATACATGGAGCAACCAGAGGATTTCAAAGAAAGAGGAAAAGAGAATTATGTCTGCAAATTGAAGAAAAGACTCTACTGCTTAAAACAGGCACCGAGACAATGGTACAAAAAATTTGAGTATGTTATGGGGGAGCAAGGCTACAAGAAGACTACTTCAGACCATTGTGTTTTTGTGCAGAAATTCTCAGATGATGATTTCATCATTCTTTTGCTCTATGTGGATGACATGTTGATCGTTAACCAGAATATTTCTAAAATCAACAGCTTGAAAAAGCAGCCACCACAAATCTCCCTCACCCGAATCCTTTCAAATCCTGGAAAGGAACATTGGACTGCAGTGAAATGAATTTTCAGGTATCTTCGAGGTATTTCCAAAATATGCCTATGTTTTGGAAATATCATAACTGTGTTTGTTGGATACACAAATGCAGATATGGCTGGCGATGTGGACTCGAGAAAGTCTACTTCAGGTTGCCTGATTACCTTTGCAGGGAGAGCTGTGTCATGACAATCAAAGTTACAGAAGTGTATTGCACTGTCAACTACTAAAGCGAAGTTTATTGCAACAATAGAAGCTTGTAAAGAGTTGCTATGGATGAAGAAGTTCTTAAATGAACTTGGTGTGCAGCAAGACAGATATCAGTTGTTTTGTGATAACCAGAGTGCTATTCATCTTGGGAAGAATGTCTCATTCCACTCTAGATCAAAGCATATTGATGTGAGATATCATTGGATCAGGGATGTGTTAGAGAAGAAGCTGCTACAGCTTGAGAAGATCCATACAGAGGAAAATTGGTCGGACATGTTGACAAAAATTCTACCAAGGCCATACTTTGAGTATTGTCGGTTAGCTGCAGGATTGATGAAGCCTTCCATGTAATCGGGTGAGAGAGATTTGTGGTGGCTGAAACCTCCAACATGGAGGGCCATGCAAATAATTAAAAAAAAAAAAAAAAAGTGGCAAATTGAATAGCCACATATGTGACCAATCAATAGCCACATAAAATGCAAAAGGACGTGGCAAGACATTGGCCAAGTTCAATTGTTTGTTGCCTAGCACTTGTGCCTATAAATAGGCAGTGTTCTTGCCTTGGTTATACATAACACCAAAGAAAAAGAAGCAAAGGAATTTAATTTCTTTAAGAAAGAGTGGGTGAAATAATATTTTAGAAAAATATTTGGGAAATTTTTCTAAAAGGGGAATGACAAAATAGTGAATTTGAAAAACACTTGTGTGCCACTATTTTGAGTTTATCTCAAATTATTGTATTGTTTCTCTCTCTTGTACCAATTAATTTTATTAGTGGAAGAAATATATTTCGGAGTTTGTTCTGTGGACGTAGTCCAAAATCAAATGTTGAATCACGTTAAATTGCTAGTGTTATTATTTTACTTTGCTAATTTATTTATCCGTTGTGTCCAACAATAACATCAAATAAGATTGAAAGGGAAGTAATGAAATTTGAGATAAAAACAGAATTACTGATTAAAAATACAAGAATTGCTAGAATAGTTTAAACTTACAACCTCTTAGTTTTTAAAGACAATTCCAGTATAGAAAGTAATTAATCTTACTCCCACTTTTATTAATTTTTTTTTAATGTTGTTAACATTGATTAGAATTTTATTAATTGGGTTCTAATTCCAACCTTAATTAGAATTCTATATTAAAGGAATTTTTTTTTTTTAAGTATTGAAGAGGAGAATCGAATTTGATCTATTATCGAGGTCTTATACACACTTATCATAAATGTATTTTATGTAGTGATCTCACCAAAAAAATTTAAAATGGTCTTATTGAAATTGTTAGAATGTTATGTAATTCCACTCAAGTATTTTTAAACTTCTTAAATTTATATATAATTTAGGTTGTATTCTAACTAAAATATTTATTGTGACTTAATAGTTAATGTGTGTCCCTTAGTTTTACTTTATTTTTTATTTTTAACTCTAAAGTTTTAAAAAAATTTAAAAAATCGTAAAAGTTATGTATATTTTAAGTTTTGTCTTTACTTACTTGAATTTATATTATTACCCTATTCAAATTGTTAAAATATCCCTAATTTTGCTTGGTTTTTAATTTTCAACTCTAAAATATTATTTTTAAGTAATGTTAAATTTATTTCAAGTGACAAAAATAAACTTATATAAAAAAATTATGTTAATGATTATTTATAAATAAAAAATATATATTTTTAAAATCTTCATCTTTAATTGTTTTATCCATCTCTTGAATCAAAGGAGGAAAATACTAATTATGTTTTAAATATAAAAATATTATATTATATCAGGAACAAATCAAATAAATCAATATGAAAGTCATTTGATTTATAAATAAATTTCTTTAAAACATCCATTAATTTATAAAAGACTATTTTGTTAATGAAAATAAATGTAAAAAACTATTTAATTTATTTTTGAAAAAAAATGAATAAATTTATTAATTAAGTCAAATATCAGAGACTAAACAAAAATTTGCCTTTAAATTAATATGTGAAGATCTAATAATAATTTATATATCTAATAGGAGAAAAAAAGAAAAAAAGTGCTAAATCCGAAATATAAAGTATGTTTTTGTATATGTGTGAAGTAAAAAAGGAAATAAATAGAGAAGAAAGTGGAAATATATATGAGAAAGAACCTTATATCTTTGATGCTTCACCACAATCATCCACCTTTGCTAAGAAAGCTGAATTTATATTATTTTATATAGTCATAGAAAGAACATGAACTTAAACTTATTTATTAATTCATGTATGTGCTAATAATGCCTAATAATATTTTCTAAAACTAATTATGCTAATACTGAATTAGGATCAATAAACCCACTAATTAATGATGTTTTGGATTAGTCCTACTCTAATCCTTTTTAGAACTATAAATTTTTCGAGTTTGAATCTTAGTTGATCAAATTTTTTTTTTAAAAAAATAATCTATATATACACGATCCAAGCCAAGGTTACCAATAATATAAGTGTCCATTTGGATAGGTCATAATTATTTGAAATTATTATGGATTCAGATTTGAGCTTCAAGTATAAAATTATAAAAAAAAAAAAAATAGACATTATGACAAATTTCAATTGCCCAATCATTTCAAATGACTAAGACTCCGTTTGTTTCACGGAAAATAATTTATATTTGAAAAATATTTTCCAAGAAAAATATTTTGTTAAAAATATTTTTTCAAGAACTAATTTTTTATTGTTTGGTTACAATATTAAAAATTATTTTAAAAATATTAAAAATTTCAATTTATAAGATTATAAACATATTTAAATTTATAATAATTTCATAATTTTAAAATTTTATTGTTAAGTATGAGAAAAATATATAAAAATGATAAATTTGATGGTCGCCGGCGGTGGTTGGTGGCAGCTAGTGGTGGTTGGTATTGGTTATCAATGGTTGCCAGTAGTCAATATCGGTGATCAGCGGATTAATAAATTTATATTTACATATTTTTCTTTCATTATAATGAGTTTGTCAAAATTCAGAAAATTACTTCCCGTTTTGAAAAGCGGAAGTCATTTTCCTTAAAAAAAAAAAAAGCTTAGTTTTTCATTGACCAAGAAAATATTTTTTGTTGATTAATTTTCCAAAACGTTCCAAATATCAAAATATACTAAAAATATTTTCACTTAGTTTTTCATTGACTAAGAAAATATTTTCTGTTGATTAATTTTCCAAAACGTTCCAAACATCAAAATATACTAAAAATATTTTTCAGAAAAATATTTTATGCGAAACAAACAGAGCCTAACTATCTAAATAGATCCTAACAGATACCTTAATAAATCTTGACCACTAGAAGGGAAATTACAATCTATGGTAAGAAAAGGCATGGAAAGAACAAATTACAAGGTAAGTGTAATTGGGAATATATCTCCAATTTTTAGTTAGAAAACAACTTCTATTTATTATAGAAATTTATACATTGAATTGCCAAATTTAAAAATAATTCCTATGAAATTGCAAAAATTAATAAAATTTAAGATTTTTTTAAAAAAAAAATTAAGCCTATAAAAAAAAATAAAAACCCTACCATTATGACTAAATAATTAAGAAATAAAATCTTAAGTACAAGTTGATTTAGGATTCGTTCGGTGTCGTTTTTTAAAAATAAAAATAATATTTTGAAAATTAGAATTTGATATTTTTAATTTTCTATTTTTTATTTTCAAAATTTTTATGAATAAAGATTAAAAAAATAAAAAATAATAATTTTTTAAAATTATTTTCTAATACTTAATTTTTTGAAATTTAAAAAAAAAAAATCCGCAGTGATATCAAATACCCTCTTAGTTCTAAAATATAAATTTTTATCTAGCGTGAATTTTGTCATGTTTTAGAAGAAAAATAATAATTTACCATAAAAGAAGATAACACAATTTTTCTTTCTTAAAAATAAAAAAATAATAATAATAACGCATGGAATAAAAAAAATATCGGTGTTTTTTCACTAATTAAAAAAAAATAAATAAATCATATTGACATTTCATAACTCATTAATTTGGTGTATAACATAAATCAATTTCCCATAAAATTTAACTTGTGTCTTCTCTTTTCACTTCTCATAATAATAATAATAATAATAATAATAATAATAATAGTAATTAATAACAATAAGTAATAAATAACCATTGATATCAATGTTCAGTTCCCAAATTTTTATTTTTGGAGACCACCACCAAATTGAATAATTACCTAAATTAAAGGTAATTAAGAAAGGATTAATTTGTTTTTGTAGAATTAAACATGATCTTTGAAATATAATAATTTCCATATTACAGATTCAGGAAGGCCAAAACTCAGCTGGTTTCACCTTAGAAATGCTTTGAAGGACTCCCACAGGTGATACATGTCCCATCACAGTCACCCTCTTTGTCTCTAAATCTATGCTGAATGATGTTACTCCTAAGTAACATATTACACAAACAAAAGTACTTTAATTAATTACTCTTTAGCTAATTAAGTGAAAATGAAATTAACTATAAATAATTTCTTATATTATGTTTGAATTGAAAGAATTTAAATTTTATTATTAGTTATGAAAACAATTATATATATATATATATATATATGTATTTTTAATGCAATAGTGGTGAAAAACTCTATTAATTCAACCAATTAATTAATATATATATATAAAATTAATAAATTGAATAATTAATCACCTTCCATTTTAGATAGATGCTTCTTCACTTTTCCAGCACAACCTTGGCAATGGAGTGAAACTCGCATCACAACAACCTGCAACCAAAATACACCAAAAATTAAATTAGTATATTACTATTTTAATAATCAAATATCTATTTTATATTTAAAAAGGAAATTTAAACACACACACATACATATATATATATATATATATATATATATATATATATATATATATATATATATATATATATATATATATATATATATTTTCGGTTCGGAACCGGCGGTTCTAATTCTATAAAGTGTGGAATCAGACCGTAATCAGTTTCTCTAAGATTTCGAATCAATTTCACCCCGATTCTAAATTTAACTGGTTTGAAATTGATTTGATTTCGATTCGAACCGGCCCTTGGCCATCTCTAACTATAAAAGCTAAATTTGGCACATATGATTGGTGGTTTAGAAATTGGGATGTGTCCAAAGGAGACATGGTACATTTATATATAGATTTACATCTATCATATATATATAATTTTGGACAATATTGTCCAACACTAGACAGAAAATAATAATAATAAAAATAATGTGATTTTCTGTGTTACCATGTGATATAACAAGTGGGTATTGTCAAGACTCAAGATATTGCTTATCAAATATTCCTTTGCAATGTATCTTCACATGCCACAAAAATTGGATTATTTCTTTTTTGCCACAAAAAGTGACATTCAAGTTAGGTTGCTACATATTGCTACTCCATTCTTTGCCAAGAACAAAATAGTAATAATAAATTACAAAATGAAATATAAATAAGGAAAAAAATTATAGAATATCCTTGAAATTATTAAATATAATTGTCCTATTCTCTTCCTTACACACTAAACACAATTAAATCTAAACATTAATCGTAAATACATATGTTGACAGTGTTATTAAATATCAATATATATTAATAGTGATCCCAAATAATAATAATGCTGTTAAATTTTTTTTTTTTTATTGTGAAATTTTATACATCGGATAATAATGTTGTTAATTTTTATTTGTATTAATTTTTTATATTTTAATATCATGTAAATCCTGCTATTAAAAAAAATTGTTTGTTGTGGTGACAAGTAAATTTTTTTGTGCTATATATATATATGCTAAATTCTAAATTTCCCTATAATAATTATATATGTATATATATTGATAAATTAAACCCAGTTAGTCAAAATTAATTAATACTTATATGAATGTAAAAGTAATGTCCTTTTAAGTATTTTGAGTGTTACCAATAGAAAAGTTAAACGACAGATCGTTTCACATCTAAGTAAAAGAAAAAAGGAAAATATATAGTGATGAATCAAAGTTCAAACCTGGAAAACTTGTTGGTGATCAGATGAAGCCAGCACTGAAGGTGGTTTTTGCATTGGTAATTTAGCTCTATAATATTCCTGTTTTTTGTTATTATTATTATTATTATTATTTTCTTGTTTCTTGATTGAAGAAACAATAACTGATTTACTAGTAGGTGGTGGAAGAAACTTCATTGAAGAAGAAGAAGAAGAAGAAGACTCTGCAAGTCTTGAGTACTTGACGCTAGTTGTTTTGATCTCTTGAGGCCTTCTTGGCATTATCACTGAGCAAGGATCACCTACTGTGCACACTGCAGTTGCTGCCCTAGACTGGCACATCAAACCCTTCATCTTCATCTTCTTGCTTGGTAATTTCTTGGTGGTCATAGCTGAGAAAAAGTGAGAGAGAAAAGTGTGTTTTTTGAAGGTAAAACACAGGTGTTTGATCTATATCTAAGAGAAAAGTAAGGCTAATTGGGGAAGTAGGATCTTTAGGTAAGATAGTAAATAAAAAGGGTTACTAATGCCACTGAAGTAGTAGTTCAACTATCGAGTGTCTCTATAATGAAAGATGTGGGAAGTTTGAATCTTGATATAATTTTTTTAAAAAATTATCAATAAGATTTAATTATTTGATTTTGGAATCATTTTCAGAACAATGAAATTAAGGGTTTAATCTTAGTTAAAGTGAAATTAAAAAATAAAAAAAAAAAGTAATAATAAAAAAGGTTGAATCTTTGCATGCTATATTTATGACTGAGCTAACAAGAGATTGGCTGGCAGTGGCAGTGTTTTTTTTATGTGTACTGAGTGTGTTTATGTGCCTATAGCTATGTTTTGAATGCTTTCAACTTCCTGTCTTTGTCTCTGGTTAATGTTGAGAAACTGACTTCTTTATCTTGAAATTGTTTCTTACATTATTCAACTGCCCTTTGGTAGATTTTCTTTGTCTATGATATAATTTAATGCTTGGAATTCCTACTTTTATGGTCAGTTATGTGTACCATATACTTTATATCTCTTCCTTTTTGAAATAGTTCGACACAGAAAATTTAATCTTGATTGATGTATAAATTAATTCGAAAATACTTCTGACTGACTTAATAAAAAATAAATATCTTTTTCTTTTTAGAAAATATTTATTTAAAGGATATTTGATCCCAATAATTAAATAATTTTTTTTAATAAAACAAAAACATTAACAATCCTTGGTTGTTGAAATATTTACTATTTATTAGGGAGAAGTAGAGTTTAAATTAGTGTAATTTTGTTTGATTTAACTCACAAGTCAAAATCTATATTATTTTGAAAAAATAATTAACGAGCCTCTAACATTTAATACTATTAATTATTTGATATTTTTGATAGATTAGCTATTAATTTAAAATGTGAATTATTATTTAATTTTTAAAATTTGTCAAAATACAAGTACTTGATAAATTTTATCAAATCTTAGAAATTAAATAATTATTCACTTTAAAATTTTTCATGTCTTTGACTTACTAAAAAATTACCAGGAATGAAATTATATGGACTGATAAATTCAATTTTCAAAATATAAAGATTTTAATTTGTGAATTAGATCAAATTTTAAATAATAATTAACTCATCAATAAATTAGACACAACCTATAAGTTAACACAAAAATTATAATATTATACATGATATTATACCAATTATTAAATTATATTAAGATTATATCAAAAGAAAATTTAGATGAATTATAAATCTATAATTATAAATGTATATATCTCAATTCAATGTAATATAACTATAAATATTTATATAATTTACTTAAATATTAGCTTAATTAAATTTGTATTAATGAAAAATTAGTAATATAATATGGATTAAATTTTAATAATACTAAGATATAACCATATATTATAATTAAATATTTTAAATTCACTACATATATGTTTTAGAAAAAAAATTTTAATATATGACACAGATAGCTTTTGAACGAGCGTTCAACAATTTGAACATGCGTTCAATCCTGTTTTTCTCAAATTTCTCTTCATTCAACTTATTAGGACACTTCAATTATCCTCCATACTTATCATATTATTATTGTACTCTATCTATGGAGAAGGTCGAAGACCAAGAGCGAAGACCGAAGGTCAAAGACCAAGGGCGAAGACGGAAGGTCGAAGACCAAGGGCGAACGTCGAAGGTCGAAGACCAAGGGCAAATGTCGAAGGTCGATGACCAAAGGCGAAGACCAAGGGCGAACGTCGAAGGTCGAAGACCAAGGGCGAACGTCGAAAATCGAAGACCAAGGGCAAAGACCGAAGGTCGAAGACCAAGGCGAACGTGCGTTCAACCCTGTTTTCTCTTCTTTTAACTTGCTTAATCACTCATAACTCATTCAAATCATCAATTAGAGGTTAATACATGAATGTTCGGGGTATTACACTACATATGTTTATATAATGGTTTTTCATAATATTATGTTAATTTCATTCATTACTGAATAGTTAATAACAATTTTTGTAAGTAGATTTATTTTCTATGTTAAGCAATAAGAGATTAATGTTAACACGTAATTTAAAAATTAGTACTTAATATTCAGTAATTAGTAAACATAAGTTATTATTTAATAATTACCAGTTACTACTTATATCTTAACATTTGAGATTAGTCATTATATTATATATATGGCTAATTATATTTAAACTCTATTAATAATATCATAATTTCTATAAATGTATTATTTAACTTAAAAACATCTCTAATTATTATAAATAAGAATAATAAATTATAAACATATAAGTAGCTATAAATTATATAGGAAACCAATAAATAGCAATTAATGATCTGATAATTAAATCTTAATAAAATATAATTATAATATAAGTATATTCTTATATATACGTATTAAAAACTAAAAATTTAAGAATAATTTTGTACTTTTATGTTTTAATTAACTTGTATAAAACCGTAAAAATTATTTAAGGATAATGCATTTGTTAGGAATAAATGATTAAAAATAAAATGAGTCAAGTAAATTGGTGGCAATTAGACCAATCAATTTAGACTAAATTAGTTAGTGGCAATTAAACTAACTAATTTGGATCAAATTGGTTGATAGATGCCTATAAAAGACATTGAAAGGAAGAAAATTAATATAGAATAAGAAGAAGAAAATTTTCTTATATTTAGAGAATTTCAAATAGTTTGAGGAGAATTCTCTTGGGTATATTTGAGATTTTTGGGTGTGAGAAAAATATTGTGAGTATATGTGGTTGTAACAATTTTCACATAGTGAATATTTTTCTCTGGTTATCTTTGACAACACCGTGATTTTTTCTCCTTTTGGGAGTTTTCACGTAAATTTCTTGTGTTATCATTCTTCCATTATTTCTTTTGTTATTTTTGCATAATTGTGATTCGTAGAAAATTGGATTAAATAAATTCATATTTTCCAACAAGTAGTATCAGAGTTTTGGTTATGTGTACGTTAACTGTTTGTTTATGTTGTGCAAGAAAAATATCAAACATTAATTTTGATATTGAAAAGTTTGATGGAATAATTAATTTTGACTTGTGACAAGTGCAAATCAAGGATGTATTAATCCATTCTGGATTATACAAGGGATTAAAAGGGAAACTGGTCCTTGTTACTAGTAGAAAAGATTCAGATAATTCAAATGAAAGCAGTGATGAATCTGATTCAAGGAGTGGAGATCCAAGAAAATCTAAAAAAACTGGTGGTACCAAGAAATTCATTCTCACTGATGAAGATTGGGGAGAGTTAGACGTGAAAGCTGCTAGTCAAATACGACTATGTCTGGATAAAAATGTCTTAGCTAATGTGATTGGCTTGTCTACAATAAAAGAGCTTTGGGAAAAGTTGGAAGAATTATACACGATCAAGGATATTTCAAATAGATTATATTTGAAATAGCAATTTCACAAATTCCAAATGGATGAAGGTACGAGAATCTCAGATCACCTGAGTGTTCTTAATGGGATCATTTATGAACTTGAGTCCATTGGAGTTAAAATTGATGATAAGGACAAAGCTTTACAGCTCATTTGGTCTCTTATGCCTTCCTTCAAACACATGCAGCCCATTTTTCAGTATGGGGGTAAGGATTTGGTTTTCTCAGAAGTTATCAGTAAATTAATTTCCAAGGAAAGAAGGTTGAAAGATGATGACAGTAGATCTCCTGAAGATTCAGTACTAGCGGTGAATAATTTTTCTAAGAGAAATAATAGCTCTGGAAAGAAAAAGATTTTTTGCTAGGGTTATGGTCAAACTAGACATACAAAGAAAAATTACAAAAAGGGTGGAGCTAGTTCGGCCAGTAGCTCAAATGATGCTACCAATATTATCACCTCTGAAAGAGGAGATAATAATGAGTTCCTATAAAAAGATGTGTATCCTCGTGGCATAATGCTACCTTATTGAAATGCCATGGAAGATGATATGTTGTTGGTAGTTGTCCACAAATTTACACATCATTGGTTGACAGTTTATGGTGTGTGGTGGAATTGATGTCGATAACTAATGAACTTCCGAAAAAGTCAACATGGAAGTTAACACTATATTTTATTAGCAGGTTATTTTCAACATGAGCCGGTGAATTTCTTAGAATTTGTGAATTAATTCTAAGTGGGTATACTTGTTATGGTGGAGTATGGTAATTCTCAAAAAATTATGGTTGTCGGTAGCAGACAATATTTTGTGTTAAATGACTTTTTATTTTTTATCATGGTGGAGATTGTTAGGAATAAATGATTATAAATAAAATGAATCAAGTAAATTGATGGCAATTAGGCCAACCAATTTAGAATAAATTGGTTGGTGGACTAACTAAATTTGTTAGTGGCATTTAGGCCAACCAATTTGGACCAAATTGGTTGATGGATGTGTATAAAAGACATTAAGAGGAAAAAATTTAATATAGAACAAGAAGAAAAAAAATTCCTTATATTTAGAGAGTTTCAAATAGTTTGAAGAAAATTCTCTTGGGTATATTTGAAATTTTTGGGTGTGAGAAAAATATTGTTAGTGTATGTGCTTGTACCAATTTTCATATAACAAATATTTTTTTCTGATTGTTTTTGACAACACCGTGATTTTTTTCTCTATTTTTAGAATTTTCACGTAAATTTCTTATTTTATTATTCTTTCATTCTTTCTTTTATATTTCTTGCATAATTGTGATTTGGAAGAAATTTGATTGAATAAATTTAGATTTTCCACTAGCATTTATACAAATCAATTGGAATTGATTTGATGGTTAAAACCTTACAAAACTAATATTTGGTCCAGAGTTGATATATACAAACTCATGTTTTGGATTTTATATATTTACATTTTTTTTTTCTCTTCAATGCATACATTTTTATACATATTATATATTAATATTTTTATCCATGTTTTTAAAAAATTATTATGAATTAACAATTAAAAATATATGTAAAATAGTAAAAGTAACAAATTTATTATATATATATATATATATATATATATATATATATATATATATATATATATATATATATATATATAATACCGTCCCAAAATATTTTTATTTGTACAATTCAATTCAAAGACGATCAAATGGTCAACAAAACTTTCAATTTTAGAGATTTTCAATTCAGTTATTCTCTTCAATTGGTAATCCCAAGATCCATACTCACATCTACTTAGGGGAAGTAATTGTTCAATATTAAAAAGTTAATACTTAAAATTTTAGTAAAATGAGAATACATTATTTTTTATAATTTTTACTTATTTCAATAATCATTCCTACAAAAATATCTTTTAATTTTCTCTTTCTATTTTAACTTATTTATTTGAATGATTTAACTTATAAGAAGTTAATGAGTCAAATAAGAATAATTTTCTCCTTTAATATTTTTCAAAAAATTGATGAATCTTTTTATTTTGTAATTGCGGCTAGCAATTAAAGGCAAATTCTCTGGTAGTTAACTATTGAAATTATTTAGAAATGTTAGATAAGAGGTGGAGTTGTAATTGAAGTGTAAATTGATAAGTTAGCATAATTTTTAATATCATATGACAAATAATAAATTTATATGAAAATGAAACTTATTCTAATTTAATTTAAGTTATATATATATAAAAGAACAGTATAATTATAAAATTTTAAACTGATAGGTATTTATCTAAAATAAAATATAATTATTTATAAGTGTCCATAAGAAATAAAAAAAAATATTCAATTGTTACAAAAAATAATATTTGTTACAATTTTTTTAAATAAAATTAAAGCTAAGATTTTTGGCAGTTAAATGAATTTTGATGTAGTTTTTCATATATTATAGGTTAGTATTTGAATCCAAAATTTAGAATTTCTAACGTTTTTGAGAAAAATTAGCATTTAATTATATTTTTATTCGTGGTCACTTAGATATCTAAATGCTACTCTTAAAAAAATACTCCATGCATTCCTTTTTATCTGTCGTTTTTTTTAAAAAAAAAAATTAAAATATCTGTCAGTTTAGAAAATCAATAAGACATTAATTTTTTTTTCCAAATTCTATCATTATCATCTACTATATTGTAATACCCCATACATTATTCATAATCTGATTTCTTCTTCCTTTTCTCCGATCCCAATAGCCTCCAAACCCTATCAAACTCTATATATGATTCTCTAAGGTAAAAATTAGTCTTTTATATTCAAGATATCAAAGGATATACAAGATCTAAGGAGATTTCTTCTTGATTTGGAAGATCTATGGATTTGAGATTAAAGGGAAATCTTTGAGGTAAATCTTTTAATCTTTGATTCTTCATTTGAGCTTTGTTTGATTAAGGTTTAATACCTAATTATGAGTTTAATAGATGATACTTATAACATTGATTGCAAGATATGAGTTTTATTGAGCTAAATCCATAGAAACCCTAATATGTGTTAACCCTAGAATCAAGTGTGGATATTTTGTAAATGGTTAAGAGATAATTGTAAGTTAAGAGTAAGAATTGAGAATCTATAATTGGATTCGAAGCAAACAAGTTATAAGACTAAAGTTATATGAAGTATAGTTAATATGTGAATTGGAATTTCATGTGTAGGTAAGATGAGTTAAAGAAGTGATGAGTTTCATGTAAGTTAATGGTGATATGAGCATTGGAAAGGAATAGCAAGAGGTAAGTAGAAAATATACTACTACATTTGTATTTGAACCATAAAGACTTCTAATACCTTCTTCATTGTATGTGCCACCAAGAATATAATTTCTTGTATTATGAGATAATTCATATTGTTCATGAATTATGTCAGTCATAGCGTTCATTCATATAAAGCCTTTGTGTTTGCTTCGGAATTCTTGGGCCATATGTCATTATGAGAACAATGTGTCCATTTGACACTTGTTATATATCACATGTAAATAAATGTTCATGAGCCAATAGTATTTGAAAGTCATAAGTATAAATTTATATTGTTCATTACCAACTCTCAATAATCCCTCCATGAGAATTATATGAAAATTCTTAAAAGATTACAAAGTCTACTTATATATTTTCCAAAAGTAATGAGTACGTGTATATGTTATGAGTCCCTAAAATGATAAGTATGAATATGTGCATAAATATAAATATATGTGTATGTGAATGTGCCCAATTGCTAAAAGTACCATGACTATGAGATTGCACCTCGAATTGAAAGCCATTGTAATGACCATGAGAACTATGTGAATTCCATAAATATTCATATTCCTTCCATGAAACCATATGAGCCATTTGAACCATGAGTTCTATTGATCATTTCTATATGAACCAAGAGATATGTGCAAAAGATCTTATAAGTGATAAGCATGTGGACTGTGTACACAGGTATGGGAATATGCTCACATGAGAGCCTCTGCTTCGGATTATGCCAAAATACGTGCCTCTGCCCCAACTATAAGGGAGCTTTATGCTTCGGACACGCCACAAGTGCCTCTGTCCTAACCATGAGTTATGGGAGCACGTTCGTAAAGGGACCTCTACTTCAGGTATGCTATAATGCCTTTGTCCCAATATATGTGATGATCTCTATTGAACCCAATTGATAAGCTATGAGTTATGAGCCTTTCTTTCATTGAGACCAATTCAATTTATTGAAAGACCTATGAGTACGTAACCCTGCATGACAATGAGAAATACAGAGATAAATAAGCCAATTGATCCTTTAATAAGATAGCCATGTGCCAACTGATTTCAAAAGCTAATCGCCTATGTGTCATCGACCTTAACATTATGGCATATAAGTATGCATGTTATCCAAAGTTATATGAGTTAGTGTATACAAAACTCCTTTTGTATACATATATGTATTTCATTTATGTTATGTTCCCTTGATACTAAGCCTATAGTATATAATATTTTCAAATATAATATTTTTTAATATATGAATCATTGATTTTACAAGATATTTGATAATAAGTATTTGATCATGATATATATATATATATATATATATATATATATATATATATATATATATATATTTCTGAAAGTATAAGTGTATAAGTTTTACTAAATCTCCAAATCCTTTATGTGACGTATATTACTTTTCATTTCAAATCTTTCATGAATAAAGAATTATTATATATTTTATTTAAGTGATTTTAAAGTAAATATATTCAGGTTTTCAATAAAACCAGAGAACAATATAGTTTCTAA
>CATKHJ010513830.1:0-32483 GCA_949750685.1 Vernicia montana
CAATAGACTTAGAGGGAGGATGTACATATACAACATCAAACCCTGGAGAAGAAGATCGGTCTGAAACAGTACCCTCGCTATCAGCATGATCGCCAGATAGGTGATCATTTTGACTATCTTCAAGATGACTCATTTTGAAATAATAAAAAAAAAAAAAATAGGTGTCAAAAGGATAAAGAAGGACTTACTGATAAAATAGCAGAATAAGGAAAAGGCGAACTGAGCGAATCAACGGCTAAGAAGTCCCCAGGAAAATCCAGAGAAATCTCCAGGAAAAAGTAAAAAGTAAGAAATAAAAGTTCTCGAAATACAAATGCAGAAAAATGGAGAAGAAGAAGAAGAAAATAAGCGGCGGAAAAAGGTAAAAAATCAAGATGGAAGTATAAAACCCTATTTAAAGGACACAATGCAGAAACCGAAGGGTTTAGGTAACCATAACGGGTTGACACGTGGCATAAAAAGCATCAGTATAATTCTTTCTTCGAGAAATAAAATTATTATAAAGTAAGGGAAGGGACGGCGTCATAAATATTTACATAGGAAACCGAACCACGCATGAATATCGCCCTTGCTTGAATCGCCTAAAGAAAAAAAAAACTCGCTTAAAAACAGAGCATATCCGAGTCTTTAACTCGGAAACTGGTGGGGGGACATGTGATATATCCTAAATATAAACTGATCGTCCTAGGCGAACCAGAGGTTCGCCTATGCAGTCCATATCCGATTATGAAGCTACCATTAAATCTCCATATACAATACTGAAAAGGAATAATCCAATTCCAAGAAGGATTCAGCACCTTGAACACTCCACTATAATTAGAGCTCTTTTCTCCATTAAACGGGTAACGCAATTCTAAACACTTCTCAGTAATAAAAAGTTTATAATCTCCAACTCTTCTAACTTAAGCATCGGAGTGGTCCCCCAGGCACATCGCCTGGACCCTCTAACTTGCTGTCTTGCAGGATTTGAAGATCGGCTATACGTGTGCTAGAGATCGGAGTTATTTCTGAGCACATCAATATAGTATTTTGTTTTCAATTATACTTGACAAGTTGTATTTTTTTTTTCAAGTAAAAATATTGTTAGATGTGAGATTTAGAAATCTTACTTCAATTTTTTCTTTTAAAATAACTACATAGAATTTAATGATTTGTTTAAAGAATATATACTTAATGCAGATATTATTTTTGTTTTATTTCAAATAATTTTTAAATATAAAATACCTTATCAATAACTTAGAATTGACTTGTCTATACTATACAAATGAACTTATCAAATTGACTCGTACATTCATAAGCTTTTGTAGTCTCGCTACCGAGCTTCTCTACTTGTCTCACTTGTACCGAACTCTTCTGCTTGCTTCGTTTATACCAAAATTCACATATCTCCACACCGAGACTTCGTCCTCATAATCGAGCCTTGTCCTCGTTAACGAATCTCATCCTTGGAACAATAATACTTACACTTCCACTCATAAGCTCTTATAACTTCCAGAAGCATCTAACCATCATGACGGTGTCCATACACTGTATCAAATATCACCTTGCTCGTTACCGACTTATATGATCTTTTTAATAGGTCAAAACATTGGGGTATTACACTAGAATCTAAGTTAATAAAAAATAAAAAAAGTATATCTGATGAAGCTAATTCCGACCGAGCTAGAATTGTTCAATCTTGCTTGAGTTTGACTTGAGCTGGTACAGCCTGTAAGAAGAAACAAGAGTCAGGTGGATTAGACAAGGTGCCTAGCAAATCCACTCCGACGGTCAAGTTAGTGGATTGACTCAATTTAGAAGACTCAGAACAATATAGAGTATTGCCTGTGTAAGCAAGTATTTCTCGTACCTTTGATGGCTTAATTTTTGAGGTATTTATAGGAGATAGATCCTTACATAAGTTGAGTATGGATTTTCTTGACCGGTTTAAATTAGGATGACAGTTTGCACATTATCAGTTTCCTACTTGGAAACGAACTGGATGCCCCTTCTTTGACTTTCTTTTATTAGTCTTTGGGCTTATAGGTGTGTTAGATTGGGTCAAGCTCATCGTACTTTATAACCCAGTTCGGTATATTTTGTCCCTTATCAGTGGCCCCCTATTTCAGCGGAGTTAACACTTTTGGGAACTTCGGTAGAAATAGCTTGATTTTTGATTTGGATGAACTGGCTTATTTCTTTTTAGTATTTGTTTACCTTGTTTCGAGACTCTCATTTTTATTTACGAATCTCAAAAGTCTAAGGCATATCTTTTCATGCCTGTCGAAGTTCAGCCATTTAATGCTGAAGCATTTTTTATACAGTGGCATAATTGGGGCCCTGAAGTCATAGAATCGTACTTCATCTCTGCCGCCTCTTTTGTTTTTGAAATCATTGCCCAGCGCGTTTTTCTAGAATTTTATTTTTTTAAAACCCTTTCTTCATTCTTTGAAACTTCTTGTATTTTCAAATTTTCAAGAGATCTCTTTTTCTCTTTGCTATTTCAATTTTCTTCTATTCTCATTCATTTTTTACTTTCTTTCTTCCTCACTTTGCAATGGCTCTAAAGAGGGATGATAATTTGTACCAAAGCATTAGGAATGATTTGGAAAATGCTTGGGGGGACGTCGTCTCCACTCTGAAGAACTCAGATCTAAGTGGGTTTCCTGAGAACTTAGAAGACCAAGAGAAATTCGTAATTGATTTTCCCAAATATTCTGATAGAATTTTTGTTAATCCTAACGTTCCTGAGACCATTGAGATATTCAAAAGTAATGATCATATTATCTTTTTCTACCACCAAATAGAAGTTGGTTTAAGGTTTTCACCATCTCCCTTTTTGGTGGAATGCTTCAATTACTTTTGTATTAACCCAATGATGCTTTCACCGAACTCGATTCAAGATCTGCATCAATTTGAGGTGATTTGTAAAGCTTTGGGTCTTCGTCCTACTGCAAGGATGTTTCAATGCTTCTTCAAATTTATTTGCTCGGGCAACCGACGAGTTTGGTGTACTGGTTCGAAGCCTGGGCGTAATCTGTTTGTTAACAAACCTAATAAGGTGAACAACTGGCATACTAAATTCGCCACAGTGGTGATTAAGGAACAATTCCGAAGCGGTGAGGGCTTCGGCTTCCGAGAAGCTCTCTAAGTTCCTGTCATTTATGGCCTCCCAGACATCCCTATGTGTCTCCTGCTTGAAGAAATTATTGCCATGGAGACCCTCATATAGGACAGTTGTTCTTATGATATGGGGAAGCTTGACTTTGCTTCTCAAATTAAGGATACCCGAGGTAAGACTATACATCTCGTCGTTAAGAAGATTAAGGGTAAGTTTTCACTTCTTCCAAACTTCACCATTTTTTTATCAAATTCATCTTTGATGAATTTTCCTCTTTGTTTTTGCAGTTTGGCTCATAAATAAAGATAATACCTATAAGAAAATTCACGACCTGTCCAAGGGCCTAATCCCTTCTCCTTATAATGAGGTTGCCTTCCTCCCAATTTTGGTGGAATGAACTAGTGAGCTTCGGACTGCCAATGCTGTTGACTGGGGCGATGAGTCGTCTACTGTGGAGAAAAGAAAAGCATCTTCTCCTCAAACCAAACCCGTTCCCAAAAAGAAAAGAAGATTAGTAAAGGCAGCGACTGCCAGTACTTCTCAAACCAAAACAATTACCGAGGTTACTCCAGTGGCCAAGTCAGCGGTAGAGGCTTCTTCGAATACGAGGCCAATAGATGAGGTGGCCCTAATTACTGACATCACTTTAGCTCTTGCAACCATTCCATCTCAAGATCCACCCATTACTGTTTTGAGTGATGGCAAGGACGGGCTTCCTGTTTGCGAACTTGTTCGCAAATCCACAAGTGATTCTTCCTCTTTTTCTGAGCAGACTACTTTCGATCCTTTCTGAAATCAGCTCGTTAATGGTGACATTTTTTATGTAATGGTTGAGAGGGTTCGTGCGAAGGTGCCGTCTCGTCACATTGTTGAGGAGGTTATATGCTTGGAAATCGCTCTTATTAACAATCCTATCGATCTTGCCAATCCTGAGCCTGGTCTAGGTATTTTTTTGTTCGTTGCGGGACTCAACTAGATTTTTCCTGTGACGATCTCTTTAATTTAGCAAGTGTTGCATATTTCTATCTGCTTCTTGTTTGTAAATGTTTTTCCTGTTTTATGCTAATTCTTTGCTTTTTGTTTTTAGCAATTGAGAGTTTAGATTGAGCAACCGCATCGACTCCTACTGTCCTTCCTCCTCAGGCTGTTTCCATAGAAGATTTTATGGATCAAATGGAGCAGGCTGATAACTTCATTCCATCCTCTGCTATTCCTATTTCTGACCTTAATCTGCTTTTTGAAGCTGTGGCAAAGGATGCAGTACCTATTTCGGTAATTGCTAGGGGAGGGGGAGAAGATACAATAGCTATAAGGGACCCCAAAGTGGATGAAGTCCCTGTTGTCATGGAAACTGAGGTCGTTTTGAGACTTGAGATTGATGGAATTGAAGTAAGGGAGTCTGTGCTTTTGACTGACCCCGTGCATTTGTTACCTCAAGGTGTAATTTTGAATGAGGGAACTTCTTCTACCCTTGAACAAACCGAGCTTGAAGCCCCCTTATATTTAGAACCTGTTTTTCCTGAACAACTTTTATCTGACTCAGAGTCGACTCTTGACGAGGTATATTTCTTAGCCTTATCTCTTCTTGTTCTCTCTACTTCTCTTTTTTCATATTGTTTCTGTTTTGCCTTTCAGTTGACGAGGCTCAATAAAAAATTTAGAGAGAAGCTGACTGAATTTGCAAGGTACCGATCTGTGGTACGGCAGTCCTTCTCTTCCAATCAAGATATAATAATCAAGCAGAACATTGCCATCTCATCTCTTCGCTCTTCTAACTGAGAGATGGTAGAGAAACTGAATACTAAGATCGCCTCACTGCAGGCTGCCTTGGAGGAGGAGAAAAAGAAACAGGTGGACTTGACCGAATTGGAGGTCTTACAAATTAAGACGAATAGTTTGGCCAGGGAAAAAGATCACTTCAAAGGCCTCTTTACCTAGAAATCAGATGACTTGGAATGCTTATCTGCAAACTTGAATGCCAAGCTGACAGATCTTGAAGCCATAGTTAAAGATAAAGACTTTGATCTTCTAGATCTCTAAAAGGTAATAAAAGAGCTTCGATCCGAAGCTGAAAGATTGAAAGCTGAAATGTTCGACCTCAAGGAGTAGGCCAAGGACTACCCTGATTTAATGAAGAATTTCAAAGTCGCTGAAAAACAAATCGTCGACCTTAAAGACAAGCTTAACAGTTCCAAATGCCTTCGCAAGAAAGCTGAGGAAGAGAAGGCCACGATCATCCAGGATTTCTTAAATTCTTCAGAGTACAAGCGCTGTTTGGCCTTGGATTCGGGAGTGAGGGCCATAAACTGCTACAATATGGCTATCGATGCTTGTGTGGCCAAGTTTCCTGAGGTCTTAGCATATATTCCGAAGTGGGTATTCGTTCCATCCAGTTCGGCCTCGTCTCTTGCTTCGCCAAGCTCAATTCGTCTTGCTTCCGCTTTAACTCATCCTACTACTCCGAGCTCTCAGCAGCAGCCCCTTACTTCATGATCCTCTTTTTATTTTTTATTTTTTATGATCTTATTTTGTAATTAATTCAACAATTAATACAAGTTTATTTTTCTTTCACTATTCTTGTACATTTATGTTTATGTAGTTTGATTTATTCTCTTGAAATGTACTTGGTTTCTTCTTTATTATCATCGAACTAGACAATTCCTTTCTTTCTTCATACTTTAGTACTTGACTTGTTCATTTTCTTAATAGTAAAACTGTCGATTTAAGGTTACTGCTCTCTCACGAAAGAATCACCTTATGTTCGTTTGCTGAGCCTTTTTCCTTGGCTTTTATTTCTTTAATAGGAATTTTTCTGTCGAGCTGGGATTATTTTTTTCTCTCAAAGAGCCACTTCGTGTTTGTCGACTTCATTTGAGATTGGATACTCTCAACAGAGAACTGCCTCGCTATCTTAGTCTTTTATGGGTCTTTCATTCTCTCAACAGAGAGTTGCCAGCCTCGCTATCTTCGTGTTTGTCGACTTTCATTTAAGACTTTCGCCTAGCCTTTCCTAGGTCTTTCTCTTAGCTTTTCCTAGGTCTTTCTGCCTCACTATATTTCGACTAGCCTTTCCTAGGTCTTTCACTCTCTCAACAGAGAGTTGCCTCGCGGACTTTCGCCTAGCCTTTCCTAGGTCTTTTTGCCTTATGGTCTTTCACCTAGCCTTTCCTAGGTCTTTCACTCTCTCAACAGAGAGTTGCCTTGCGGACTTTCGCCTAGCCTTTCCTAGGTATTTCACTCTCTCAACAGAAGGTTGCCTTGTGGACTACAAAAGGTTGCCTTGTGGACTTTCGCCTAGCCTTTCCTAGGTCTTTTTGCCTCACGGTCTTTCGCCTAGCCTTTCCTAGGTCTTTTTGCCTCGCTGTCTTTTGCCTAGCCTTTCCTAGGTCTTTTTCCTTTCTCAGTAGAGAATTGCCTTTAGGTGCTTTTATCTTCAGTTTTTAGTACTTAGGGAATTTTTACTTTTGAAGGAAGAAATAATTTAATTGATAAAACTTCTTGAGATATTGAATATTCCAAGTATGTGGAACTTCGACATCTTGCATTGTTACAAGTTTATAAGTAGTTGATCCTATCACTTTTCTAATTTTGAAAGGCCCTTCCCAATTAGGTGCTAGCTTGCATGTTCTTTCTCTTTTGCCTGTAGCTTTTAGGTTCCTCATGACTAGCTCTCCTTCTCTAAATCCTCGAGTTTTCACTTTCTGATTAAAATAACTTGCAGCTCGTTGTTTATAGATAGCCATCATGATACTAGCTTTTTCTCGTAGTTCTTCTAAGAGATCCAGGTCCATTCTTCTTGCTTCATTATTATCCTCATAATTGGTGAAGTGAATTCTTCCGCTGGGCAAATCAATGTCGACTGGAATAACAGCCTCATTACTATAGGTTAAGCTAAAAGGGGTGTCTCCTGTAGGCTGTCTTAGAGTAGTTTGGTATGCCCATAAAACATGATGAAATTCATCTACCCAATTTCGCCCGTATGAATCTAGCCTTCTTTTTAATCCTTGGAGAATTGTTCGATTGGTCACTTCAGTTTGTCCATTGGACTAAGGATGGGCCACTGAAGAAAAATGTTGTTTTATATTAAGTCCTGAATAGAAGGTCCTTACTTTCGCATTGTCGAACTGCTTTCCATTATCGCTGACGAGCTGGTATGGTATGCCGAACCTACAAACGATGCTTTTCCATAAAAAGTTAATCACTTTCTCCGCTGTTATTATTTTAAGCGGTTATGCCTCTACCCATTTAGTGAAATACTCGACTGCTATAAGAAGGAATTTTCTTTGTCCCGAAGCTGCTAGGAAGGGTCCTACTATATCTATCCCCTATTTTGCAAAAGGCCATGGGGTAGTAATTGGCATTTGTTCTGCAGCAAGGACATGTCTCCCTCATTCAAATTTTTGGCAGGAGGGGCACTTACTAACGAAGGCAATAGCTTCTTCCTTCATTCTAGGCTAGAAGTACCCTTGTCAAACTACTTTTGCGGCTAATATTTTTCCCCCAATGTGCATCCCACAACATCCCTCATGGATCTCCTTCCAGATATATTCTGTTTCTCTTGGTTTTAGGCACCTTAGCCATGGGAGAGAGTATGCTAGCTTATATAGTATATCATTGTGAAGAGAGAAGTGAGCACTTCAATGTTTCACTTTTTTGGCTTCTTTAGGGTCTTGAGGTAGTTCTCCTTTTTCTAAGTATGCTTTAATTGGATCCAACCATGTTGGTTCTTAATTCAGCTCCATTACCTCTTCTCTTTCTTGAATGCTTTGATGTCCCAAAGTCCCTATAAAGATATTTTATGACAGTTTGATTGGGTGTATTGCTACAAGTTTGGAGAGTCTGTCTATCTTATTATTCTTATCTCTTGGGATTTTACAGAATTGTAGCTTGACACCTCTATCTACCATCTTCTGAATTATTTCTTTCATTTTTTATAGATATTTGATCATGGTGGGCTTCTTGGCCTCGAATTCCTTCTCTATTTGTCCAATGACAAGCTGAGATTCACTATCAACTTTGAGCGATGTCAAACAAAGGTAATCTGCGAACATCAGTTCTTAGATTATTGCATCCTATTCTGCAATATAATTGGTTGCCTCGAATCCGAGCTTCAGGGTATATTTTAGTATAAATCCTTGTTCACTTTTTAGGACTATTCCGATGCCACTTCCTTCTCTACTACTAGCTCCATCAATAAATAGCTCCAGTTTAACTCATCCTCAGCATTATGTTGCTTTGGGTATGATTTTCTTGTGCCTGCTCCTGCTTCGGTCTCTAGGACTTCAGTATCAAAGGAACACTCAGATATAAAATCTGCTAGTGCTTATGCTTTAATGGCTGCCCTTGCTTGGTATTGTAACCCATGCTGACCTAATTCAACCGACCAACACAACATTCGCCTTGAGGTTTTCGACTTATGTAGTGTCTTCTATAGGGGCTAATCAGTCACTACTATGCCTTGGTATGCTTGTAAGTAAACTTTGAATTTTCTACTCGATAATACCAAGGCATATGCTATCTTTTCTATGGGTGAATATTTTAGTTTGGCCCCATGTAGAACTTTGCTGAAGTAATATATTGGTCTTTGCATCGACCCTTCTTCTCTAACTAGTACCGAGCTTACAACTTGCTCCAAAGCAGATAAATATATAATCACTTCCTCTCCTGGTAAGGGTTGGCTTAGCACTTGTTTTGAGCTAAGAAACTTTTTCAGTTCGTTAAAAGCATGTTGGCAGTCTTCGGTCCACTCAAAAGTAGTTGTTTTCCTTAGTTTTTTCAAGAAGGGAAGATATTTTTCAGCCAATTTAGACAAAAATTGACTTAGAGCAATGATTCGCCCTGTTAGTTTCTGCACTTCTTTTATGTTGCAAGGTGCTTCCATATCCAATATTGCTCGTACTTTGTCAGGGTTTGGTTCGATTCCTTTTTCACTCACCATATACCTTAGGAACTTGCCTCCCTGTATAAATAAGGCGCATTTTTCTGGATTCAGTTTCATGTCATACTTATCTATAACCCTAATTACTTCGTCCAGGTCCTTTAGATGCTCCACGAAGCTTCTGCTCTTGACTATCATGTCATCTACATATGCCTCCAAGTTTTTCCCCAATTGGTTTTTAAGCATTTTATTTACCAGCTTTTGATAAGTTGCTCCTGTATTATTTAAACCAAAAGGCATAGAGATGTAACAATAAGTCCATTTTTCAGTTATGAACGAAGTCTTCTCTTCGTCACTTGGACACATTTTGATCTGATGGTACCCCTATTTTGCGTCTAATGAGGATAGGTACCTATACCCTGCTGTCGAATCTACTAATTTTTCAATCATGGGTAAAAGGAAAGAATCTTCAGGATAGGCTTTATTTAGATCTGTAAAATCTATACACATTGTATAGGCCCCATTTGACTTTTTTACTAGCACTATGTTAGTGAGCCAGTCTAGATATTGCACTTCCCTGATGAATCTAGCTTTCATTAACTTGTCAACTTCTTCATCTATCACAGCTTGTCTTTCCGGACCGAAGCATCTTTTATTCTATTTTATCGGTCTATATGTGGGATCGACATTAAGATGATGAGTGATGATGTCTAGATCTACCCCTTTTATTTCATCTGAAGACCATGCAAAGTTGGACAGACGATCTGTTAAAAATTGGTGAGCATGATGCTTTTGTTCGCTCTTGAGGGAGGCGTTAATCAATAGGCACTTTTCCGATCTCTCTCCTCCTATTGGTATTTTCTCCAATTTTTCTACTGGTTTGGCCCTCTGTTCAGGAATTTTATATGCTGGTTTGACCATAGCAACCTCTTCTGATAAATGCGAGGTGGATGCCTTTTTCTGTTTCTTCCTCTCTGGCTCCCCTCGGTCTTGTGTCCCACAGATACATATTTCTCCCCCATCTGGCTTGGGGACAATCATCTTTAGTTGTCTTATGTTGGTTGAAGCATCTAGATCATAGAGGAGAGGCCTTCCGAACACTATGTTATAGCTTAGTGGTAATCTTACCACTATAAAAATTACCATTATTGTCACATAGTCTAGAGTAGATCCTACCGTGACAGGTAACCTTGCGATCCCAACCGATGGTACTTCCGTTCCATCAAGAGTGCGAATTGAGTTTCCAATATCTTCTAGATCGCTTTCTTTGAGCCCCATTTTGGCATATGCTTTGGTTGTGAGTAGGTTTACCGAACCGCCGTTATCTACCAGTACCCATTTCACCAAGAAATTGGCTACCACTGTTTGAATAATTAAAGGATTTGAATGAGGATGTCTTATTTGGCTCCCATCCCCTCTTTTGGTCAGTACTGAACTTCCATTCCAAAAAACAAACTCAGGCTCCTCACTCTTTCTTTGAGAAGCTTTACACTTATTTCTGCTCGTTGCTACTTCATTTGGTCCACCGGTCAGGCAATTAATCACTCCTGCTAACCCATCATTGATATTTCGCTTCCCTTTATCATTGTTTAATTCGACTTGATTTCCATTATTGTTTTTCACAAAAATTTTCAAGTATCCCTGATTGATTAATCTTTCGATTTCTTCCAGTAACTATCTGCAATCATTGGTATTGTGACTATGAGCATTATGGAATAAGCATAATTTATTTTTACTCCGTCTATTTGGTGGAGTAAACATTGGTTGAGGGCGGGCTCAGATATCCTGATCTTTAAAAGTTGCGAACACTTCTGTCAGGCTTGCATTTAGCAGAGTCAGCTTGGTTAAGTCTAAGGTGCAAGGTGGTCTACCTCTCTCACTTTTTCTTCCTTCTTGACTTCCCCTATTGGACTCTTTTGGTTTTTTGATTCTGTTCTCCACTTTGGAATCTTCACTAGCCCTTCTTTTCTTGGCAAATTGATTGAAAGAATAGGCATCATCTTGTCTAATATATTTTTGGACAATGGTCATGGCTTCCTCTAAGGTGCGAAGCTCATGTCTACACATCGCTTTGAAGTAATTAGTATGAGAGGTTCCATTTTGCAGGGCTTCTACTATCCTGGGTTGGTCAAGCTGTGTCACTTTTAGGGCTTCTCTATTGAAATGAGCCACATAGTCCCTCAGAGGCTCCCCTTCTTTCTCTGATATGGCCTCTAGACTTTGTGTTCGTTTTTTCACTAGTATACTTATGGCAAATCTTTGCATGAACTGAGTAGCGAGCTGCCCAAAATTAATTATACTTTTTTCTTCTAGGCCATCAAACCACCTAGTGGCTACCCCTTCTAGTGATCCTCTAAAAGCTCTACATAGCACCTCGTCACTTACTGTCTGCAACTCTACCGCATATTTATAATCCATGACATGGGCCCTTGGATCAGTTTCACCACTATATTTCTTTAGATTTGGGGGCTTGAACTTGCTAGGCATTCTATATTCTTGTATGGATATAGTAAAAGGAGACTTTAAATCCAATTTGAGATTCTTGTCTATGGACTTTTTGTTTTTATCTTTAGCAATCTCTTCTAAAAACTTTTGAAGAGTTTCTTTTTATCTCTTCATCTCTCTTTTGGCTAGTCGCTTCCTGACTGGACGACTCAGAGAGAGATTCTTCATCCTTTCTAATCCTTTTTCTAAACCTTTATCCCTCATTCGTTCTATTATTTTGGCTATCTAGTTCAACCCTGGGCGGCCTTCTCTACTTGGATTTCTGTTGGTTGTCTGGTCACTTCGCCTCGGGTTAGGATTCTCTTTTTCAATATTGCCCCTAGGCCTGACTATTTCTGATCTTACCCTCTCCCTACTCCTTTCAATTACACGATTTGATTGCGTGCTTCTGGTGGTATTTCTTCAAAGTCAAGTCTTCGGGTAAGATCTATCCCGGGCACCACTTCGGTAATCGTTTGAGTATTGATTGTTGAAGTAGTTTGTGGGGTCTGTAAAGTACTAAGCAATACTTGCAAAGCCGACACAGCTTCAGGAGTTAGAAAAACATATTGGTTTTCACTCTAGGCTGGGACTATTGCCCCTAGTTGCTGTAGTGTGGCAGCTACATTAGTACTTGAGATTTGTCCAGGTGGGGTGATATGAGTCTTAATGTGATCTTCCACCCCTGGGTGAATCTGGGAACTCCTAGGATCTCTAGGGGGATTTTTCTGGTTATTATTGTCTTCCAATCGAGCCATGCTTCTAAATTAAGTTCTTCTATGGGTCGTAACTTTGAGAATGCTTTTAGAAAAGATTTTACTTAATTGTTTCCCACAGACGGCGCCAATTTGATGAGTCTAATTTCACCAAATACTGTTGATAGAGGATTCGTCGAAAGAGTATAACTTGAGGTCAAATAAAAAAGCAGGTTAAGGGCTCTCGGGGGCTGACCCCTGGGAGAGCCTCCAATGCCTAAGTCAGTGATGGTTATGAGAGAGAATGTAAAGAAAGAGTTTTTAGACTTTTGTGTCCTCATACCTGTAAAGGTTGATTTTTGGGGTATTTATAAGCTATGAGTCTTTATGTAGATTGAGTATGGATTCCAAGAAAGAGTCAGATTAGGATGACAATTTGCATATTTCAGCTTCGGACTAGGAGCCTGATTAATGATAACATTGATCCTGATATTTCAATATTGGACATTTGGGTAGCTAGGCCCGGCCCATTATAACTTAATTCGGTTTGGTATATTTTGTCCCTTATCAGAAGCTCCCCACTCCTTAGTCTGATCGAGTCTACTAAAGAGCGAGCTAAAGGAGTAGATATATCTTCTCATTACTTGTGATTCATCTGAAGGTTGTCTCGCTAGAGGAGGGCTTTAGACAATCTGCCTCGTTAATAGAGAACTTAAGAAATCTTCCTCACTTGTAGGTTTTCGTCTGATAAGCCTCGTTGACCGAGGATTTAGAAAATCAGGTGCCTCGCTCATGGAGGACTTCAGCTAATGTGCCTTATTGACCGAGAACTTTAGAAATCCACTTCGTCAATTAAAGTTTTCGAATGATTTGCCTTACTAATCAAGGACTTTAATAATCTACCTTACTGATCGAGGACTTAAGAAATCCTGTTTCACAGATAGAGTTTAGAAAATGATAATAATGTGCCTCACTTAGATGTCTTTAATGAAATATGCCTCGCGTAAAGGTCTATGATGCCTCGCTAATCGAGGGCTTTTTGCCTAGCTGAACTAGGTCTTTGGCGTCTTTTGGACTTTCGCCTGGACTTATTAGGTATTTTGCCTCTCGGACTTCCGCCTAGAGTTCTTAGGTCTTTTTTCTATTGAACTTTCCCCTGAACTCAGTTTGGCATTTTCCCTTTCTTGTAGGGGGCCTCGTCGGTCTTTTAAGCTAGTCTCAATAGGTTACTTTTTTGGACTTTTGCCTGGAGTACTCATCACAATTTGGCCGGGTGCCTTTACTTTCCTCTTTTGAGCTAGTCATAATAGGTTTTTGTGCCTAGTCTTACTGTCTCTAAGGCTAGTCTCATTAGGCTATTCTGCCTCATTTGGAGGACTTTTATTATTTATTTATTTGCATTTTATTTCAACAAATAATGCTGCAAAAGTAAATTTAAAGTATAAGAAATATTGAAAACTTATCTATAATATTGCTGACAGCTTCAAAGATTATTCGGAAGAATTTCCAAATTCGTATAGATGCATTATTTACCGAAAAAGTAGCATTTTTGCAGTTCGGCTAATTGATTTGTGGTATTCATATGCATATTTGAGATGGAATTTTGACAATCTAACTTTGAATTCGCGATGTACGCATAAAATGCGAAATTCTGTCCGTTCAAGTCTTCGCCGATGCGTGGCCCACTCGTCAGAATCCGGTGACCGGCGCTCTGCCAGCGCAAGTTCTGGAGACAAGGAATGTACCATTGGACTCGGATTGACATCAGGAGTCTAGATCTGTGCTTCACTCACCTCAAATCTTTTCCATTTGGTCGGAATTTGCTTGCAAAGATCCCATGGTTGATTTTTTGATCTCCTTATCCGGTGAACTTCATGGGGTGCAACTGGTATCAACAGAAAGCTCTTTCAACAAGGAGTCCAACGGTACCAAAATGGATGGAAACCGAGGCCGAAATGAGGCGCGAAAAGTTCAGTTGCCGAAAAATGTCGTCCACCATTTGCACCACCATTCGTCGACAGTTCAGGCCGTTGACGCTTCACTCGAGGTCGCCATATGACAAGGGAGACGATGGTGGTGGCTGTGTCAGCCACCGCAGGCAGAGGGGCACGGATTGGCGATCACAGCTCCCTTTTCTCTCTCCTGATTCGTTTTCTCTCTCTCGATTTTCTTTACCCGATCTGTTTCTTGCTTTTTTTATTTTTCCTTTGATTCGCTGATCTGATTTTTTTTTTCTTTGATTCGCTGATCTGTTTTTTTTTTTTGGTTGTTTTTTTTTGGTGATGATGGATCTCATATTCAATGAAACAAAAATTGTGATGACCGGAATAATTATTTATGGCTTGAAATATAGAAGTAGGAACATAGTTTTGTTGTGCCATTTATTTCCCACAGACGGCGCCAATTTGATAAATCTAATTCCAACCCAGGTGAAATCATTCAATCTTGCTTGAGTTTGACCTGAGCTGGTGCGACCTGTAAGAAGAAACAAGAGTCAGGTGAGCTCAGCAGGATGTCTAACAAAGCCACTCCGACAGTCAAGTTAGTGGATTAACTCAATTTAGAAGACTGAGGACAATGTAGAATATTGCCTGTGTAAGGAAGTATTTCTCGTACCTTTGATGGTTTAATTTTTGAGGTATTTATAGGAGATAGATCATTACATGAGTTGAGTATGAATTTTCTTGACCGGTTTGAATTAGGATGGCAGTTTGCACATTATCAGTTTCTTACTTGGAAACGAATTGGATGCCTCATTCTTTGACTTTCTCTTATTAGTTTTTAGGCTTATAGGTATGTTAGATTGGACCGGACCCATCGTAATTTATGATCCAATTCGATATATTTTGTCCCTTATCAATATAGTTGACATCTTAAAATTTGAAAATTTCCCATGAATATTAACATAAAACAAAAAGGAATTTAAGAGAGGAGAAAATCAATTGATCTTGTGTTAATTAATATTTTAATTCGTTTTCTTATCTTACTTGTAAATTTTAATTTACTTGTGAAAAGGTTCTGTTATATTTTTGCTGAGGTGACAAATCCCCAACCAGAAAGTAATAATCACTTAAGCAGACGTGGCAATGTGTAACCGTATCAAATAGCAAGCCGTTATGCATAACCACCTGCCCTCAACGAACACTGAAACTGCTAGGGAGAGAAAGAGAGTGAGAGCTTATATAAATCACAAAGCCGCCTTAGCAAGTTTTCTCTGTCACAATTTTTGATTGATATACAGAGAACCATAAGAAAAGCAAAATCTCTTTCATCATTTTCTTTTCTTTTCATTTCTTTTCTCTGCAAGTAAACAGAACATACATACAAAACCCAAAGTGAAAATGGATTCAGGCTTTGATCCTACTAAACAGCAAGCAGTCAAACATTACTTCGCAGTGGAATCTGAGTCCGTGGATGCTCAAATCTTTAAAAAGAAACACTTTCAAATTCTTCGAGACCATGTTGTGCGCTTGATCTGTATAGTAAGTCTTCTTTATTCTTTTAGCTTTCTGTTTCTTTGAAAATATAATGAAAGTATTCGTTTGGGTTTTCGTTTCCTGGAAAATGAATACTATAACTCTGTTTGTTGTCAAGAAAATTAAAGAATGATTACAAAAAATAGGAAGAAAATAAACTTTCTTGATTGTTTTTCCCCCTTTCTTTTTTTAAAAGATTCTTTAACTATGTTAGTGCAATAATCTCGTGATAGATGAAAATTGTAGTCTTGTATTCTATTTGATTACCTAAAGGCACCAAAAGTTTTGTTCTTTATGAAGATGGTTATTCTTTTTCCGAGTTTAATTAGGCATAGTTTTGTAGTTATAAGGACATTTGACAAAAAGAAAGGATTATAATGCGTTCATTTGATCATTTAGATTATTAAACTCTAAACTGTATGTCAGATTCTTGCTTTCTAAAAGTTTTAATCTTTGAATTAGGTGTAGGCATTTCTCTGAAATACACATTGGTTATTGAAAAATTGATTCTTATTTGGTTCCTGAGAAAATAGATGAAACAGTGTCATTTTCTTGTATTTTCTGGTATTCATTAATTCTGAAACTTAAAATTGAATGTAATGTCTTACAGTATTCAAGGACTCGGAAATTTGATGCCTATATACCATATCTTGCTGTCAGCTACTTTGATCGTTTCATTTCAAGGAACCCACTTCCGGTAGATTGAAATTTCATTTCAAGGAATTCTTTTTTTAGTAAATTTTGGTTTACTCTATTCTAAACTTTAATGAGTTATTATTAGATTATCGGATACGAGGATCTTAACTATCGGGCCCTGAATCTATCTCTTTGTTGCTTGTCCCTTGCTTGGAAGATTAGAAACCACTTTTCCTTCAAAAATTTTCCGGTATAATTTCCATCTTTTTTTTTTTTTGCTTGCATTTCTGTCTCTGGGTCTCACTGTTAAATAAATTTTGCTTAACAGAGTCAGAGAGTGCATTTGGAATTTAATAGAGAGATGGAGCTTAAGGTTCTCTACGGACTTGAGTGGAAAATGTACTCTGTGAATGCTCTGCACTTTGTTCGTTACTTTTTATCTGTAGCCTTAATCCCAGGTTTGAGTTTTAGACGTATAAGTGAGATCATCATTCAAGCCCAAGGAGGTAATTAAATTAATAATTCTCCCCCCTTTGATTTTTTGATATTTCCTCTGTTTTTCATTACTCTGAATTTTCTCAGCAACCAAACAGCCTAATTTGATTTTTGTTATTTGTTATTTTTTAATTTCAGACATATACTTTACCGAATTCAAACCCTCAGTCCTGGCAGCATCAGCTATTCTTACTGCTATTCATTTTCTGAACAGAGATAAAGTCGACTTTCGCAGGGATATACTAACAAAAGGGGGATTAGTTCGATTGGTAACAATTTCAGACTCAGGAATTTCATTGAAAAGTAAATTGATAGAATTGAAACTGATTTAATTTCATAATTTCAGAATGAAAGTGAGGTAACTAGGTGTATGAATTCAATGATTGGGATGTGGGGGTGTATGGGAAATACAGAGAATGCTCCAAAAATGCCTACTGATGGAGCGAGTACTGTCGGTGGTGATGATTCTGAGAAGGAGAAAGTGCCAGAGATAGAAGAGGTGTCAAAACTGAATTTTGATTTTGAGCTGAAATGGATAAAAAATTATCATAATGAGAATTTGTTGATGACACTTGATCCTGCTCTGTTCTTGCCAGAGACTGTTGCAGTAGAGGAGGAAGAAAAGGATGAAAGCTTGACAAGCTTAATGCAATTGAAGCTTCTGTGAAAGAAACTTGAAAAATAGTATTACATAGTCTATAACTTGGGATGATTACAAGTTTAAACTCATGAATTTCCATAGCTTAATCACTCTATAAATTTTGATTGAATGTGAATTAGGATTGACATTTTATATGGTATTTTTGTTTCAATTATACTTGACAAATTCTTTTTTTTTTTTTAAGTAAAAATATTGTTAGATGCATGTGAGATTTAGAAATTTTACTTCAGTTATTTCTTTTAAAATAACTACATAGAATTTAATGATTTGTTTAAAGAATAAATACTTAATGTAGATATTATTTTTGTTTTATTTCAAATAATTTTATTTTGATTGTTTTTCGTTAACCACTTGATTATTCTATATTAATATTATATTTTAAAAGATTATTAATTTTTTTTTAATATGTTATTCTGAATATTATTAAATAATATCAATAAAATAAATTATATAAGAAAATACATAACTATATTTTATGTCTTTCCACTTGATTAGATATATAATAATATATTATTGTAATTTGAACAAATGATTATGATATTTTTGATAAAAATTTAAGGATAATGTAATTTATTATTTTTAATTTTATTTTCAATTATTATCATTTGAAAAAAATTGTAACACATAAATCACAAAATAATTTTAATAATCAACATGATAGCTAATTAATATATTAGAAACATATATAATTATGAGATATAACCTAAACAAATTTCAATTTTCAATTATTACAATTTGACTAATTAATAAGATTTGTAATCTAAATTGTTTTTTTATAGCATATATTTATGAATTTTCTTTTATATATGTATGTGTAAAAGGAAGGTTTTACATGTAAATGGATATAATTTCTATATATTTTTTAAAAAAAGTTCAATTTCTTAATAAAGAGATTAATTTTTGTTCCATTGATTCTTAAAATATCTTATCATATATTTTTATAAAGTTATTTTTTTCTTTTGTAGCATAATAGTTTTTTTTTTTCTTTAGCACAATTTTTATGATTTTTTGTTTTTACAAATGTTAAAATACAAATATTAAAAAAATGCACTTATGATTCATTTGGAACAAATTAATTAAAATTGTGGAATTCATTTAGTAAAATTCATTTACAAATAAATTCTTATGTTTGGAAAGATACATTTTAAAATATGAAATTCAATTGAATTTCATATTTTTATATTTAGAATAAATTTATAATTGAGTTATTTTTATTATTTCTTCCTAAAAAAACTCATTATAATAAATTTAATTAAAAAATAAAATTACTAAAAATAATTATATTTAATATTTATAATTAATATTTAATTTATAAAATATAATAAAAAATAGATGGAAGAAAAGGTTCCTAAGATATCATCTCAAACAAAAAACTTGGAAAAATTGATTTTATTTGAAATTTTGAGAGTACTTCCCAAAAAGCACTTTAGGGTTTCGAAAGTAATTTTTTAATAGCTCAAAGTTTGAATTTTTTGGTAGTTTTTCAACAGTTTTTTGGGTTTTAAGTTTTAGGCTGCAGAAAGTTAGTCTAGAAAAATAAGTGTTGTAACAAGGTGACGCTAATGTGTTGAAAATTAAATATTTGGGTGAATAAAAAAAACGAGACACAAGAGATTTAACGTGGTTTAACAAATCCGCCTACATCCTCAATTGGAGAACACTGCAAGAATATTTACTATAGTAAAATGGAGAATACAGCTTTGGCTCAACAACACATAATTTACTCAAGCCCCTGGTCACCTCACTCACTTATCCAATGCTCAAAATACATCCAAGTAACACTCACAAGCAAGTTATTACACAAGCCCTATTACACCTAAGCATTCACTCACAAAGAGACAACCGAATGCTTATACTAGGAACCATTCACTTGCCTAACTCTCTTCCTTTTTTTGAACTTGGCTACTTGATGTTTGAATACAATGAATTGAGTGGTATTTATAGGCAAATTGAGGTCTTAAGCTTTGCTTGAAAAACATCCACGTAGCACTTCCATGCATCACATGCATTAGATTTTGGTTTCAACCATTCAAAATGCACCACATCATTTTCCATAATGGAACTAATCCACTATGTGTCAATGATTACCAATAATGTAACATTATTTTATCAACAACTAATAATGCTCCATTACCATTATTTTATTTAGCCATTATTTCAACAAATCTCCACCTTGGCTAAATAAAATATTCTTCCTTTCTTACATCTCTCCCTCACGACTCTTGGGCATCATTTACAGCGACCTTCAACCAAGTTCAGATGACCCCTGAACTTGTCCTTGGAAGCTATACCATTTAGCTGCTCCATCAAGTTTATTTTCGCAGTGTCACCCAAGCTTTGAGTTATCCATTTCACTTTCTGTTGGCCTAACTTCTTGATTTTTCTTACATCGGCCCTTCGTGAAATGTTCATCCAAGTGCTATTCCTTACATTTACACATGGAACTTTTGATCCATACTCCACACCTATGACAACATTTTTGTTTACAGCTCCATCACCCCTAGTGCTAGGTTCTCGGTATCTCCACAATGCTCTAGCAACTGACTCTGCATTGTTACATCTTCTATAAGATCTCACTCTTCCACTGGCCGAGCTACAATAATGTTGTGTTTCCCCACATGAATGTTCTCATACATTTGCAGTTGCACCAACAACTATGCTTCCCTGTAGCTTGTAGAGATAACTAGCTTTTCCTCTAAGCCCTTTCATCACAATTTTGGCACTTTTAAATATTCGCATAAATCCACCTTGAGTTGATAAGAAAAATCTGTCTGCATAGAGCATCCCTAAGGAAATAAGATTCCTCTTAAGTTCTAGAACATATTGTACATTAGTCAGAGTCCTAATAGCACCATCAAACATCTTGATTCTTACGGAGCCTTTTCCAACCACCTTACAGGAATTACCATTCCCCATAAAGATATTTTCCCCTTCAAAGGATTGATACATGGTGAACAAATCTTTCTTAGGACACATGTGGAATGAGCAAGCAGAATCAAGAATCCACTCATTACTTGAGTCATCAGTTGTGGCCAAAAGGACATCGACAGTATCAAGCATGAGATCTTCAGTTGCATCAACAACATTTCCAGAATTCGAGGACTCCTCCACTTTTCTTTTACACTTTGGACAATCTCTTTTATAGTGCCCTTCCTTGTGACAATAGTAACACTCCACCTTCTTAGAGTTTTGTCCATGACGTCTGGATCCTTTCCCTTTTGTCTTCTCATTAGCCACAAAAAGTTCACCTAAGCCTTCATTTTTACCATTAAGCACTATTCGCTTTAACTCCCTTGAGTTCAAAGTTGCTTTTACCTCTTCCATGGTCAAAGATTCACGACCATACATCATAGTATCAATGAAATGCTCATAAGAATGTGGCAGAGAGCACAACAAAATTATTGCTTGATCCTCGTCATTGATTTTAACATCTATATTCTTTAAATCAAGAATAACCTTGTTAAAATCATCAAGGTGTTCTTTGATGGGCCGACCTTCTTGCATTTGAAATGTATTTAACCTTTTCTTCAAATACAACCGGTTGGTGAGTGACTTTGTCATGTACAAGCTCTCCAACTTCAACCATAACTTGGCAGCGGTATCTTCTTCAGCTACTTCTCGTAGAACCTCGTCTCCCAAGCACAACAAGATGGAACTATGTGCTTTTTCCATTATCTCATCTTTTTGTGCGACTGACAAATTTTCTGGAAGCTTCTCTCTTCCTTCCAAGGCTTTGGCTAAACCTTGATGAACTAGCAGAGCTTCCATCTTCACTCGCCATTGGCTGAAATTATTTTCTCCATTAAACTTCTCCACCTTAAATTTTGTTGCTATAATGACTGTATACTTAAAAGTAACCGTATACGTGAACAGTGCTGTATACTAAAACAGTGAATGTAGTCTGTGAACAATATACCATATAAGTTTCCAGGAAAGAGAGGTGGATCACAATGGACACACTTAAATACCAAGCCTTTCCTTAGCCAGAAACTTTTTCTAGATATGCACTTTCACACTACCATACTTATTTCTAGCTTGGCTCTAATACCAATTTGTTGTAATAAGGTGACGCTAATATGGAGAAAATTAAATACCCGGGTGAATAAAAAAAATGAGATATAAGAGATTTAACGTGGTTCAGTAAATCCTCCTACATCCACGACTGGAGAACACTGCAAGAATATTTACTATGGTAAAATGGAGAATACAACTTTGGCTTAACAACACAATTTACTTAAGCCCCTTATCATCTCACTCACTTATCCAATGCCTAAAATACATCCAAGTAACACTCACAAGCAAGTTATTACACAAGCCCTATTACACCTAAGCATTCACTCACAAAGAGACAACCAAATGCTTATACTAAGAACCATTCACTTGCTTAGCTTTTTCCTTTTTTTGAACTTGGCTACTTGATGTTTGAATACAATGAATTGAGTGGTATTTATAGGCAAATTGAGGTCTTAAGCTTTGCTTGAAAAACATCCACGTAGCACTTTCATGCATCACATGCATTAGCTTTTGGTTTCAACCATTCAAAATGCACCACATCATTTTCCATAATGGAACTAATCCACTATGTGTCAATGATTATCAATAATGTACCATTATTTTATCAACAACCAATAATGCTCCATTACCATTATTTTGTTTAGCCATTATTTCAACAACAAGAATGACAACTAGCTTTGTCTTTTGAACATTGGGATGGTTTTAAGTTTTGGGCTGTTGAAAGTTAGTATGGAAAAATGAGAATAACAATTAGTTCTGGCTTTTGAACTTTGGAAATTGAATTAAATGAATCCAAACAATCATTTAATTGTTAAGGGGTATAATATAAATATAAGTGTAAGGCAATATTTATTAAAAGTTAATAATCTGGATTAAGCTATTAAATGTGAAAATAGTGTTCCCAACTCCTTTATATCTCTAAATTTAAATTTGAGTTTTAAATTGCAAATTGCTTTGTAATTAGAGAGTGTCTTTGAGTTGTTATTCGTTATTGAGATTTTGTAAAAGTTGTAATTGAGTGAGAAATTGGTTAATTAATTGGGCTTGTGTATCTATCTTAAGAGAGATATTTGTAAGCAAGGGAGTAGATGAAATATTTGGGTTTGTGAGCTTTAACTTGTAAAATCATTTTGTATCTAAAATTAAGTTGAATGAAATTTTGATAGTAGAGGTTTAATTAGCACCAAGGAAAAAGTTAGTAGGTGATGATTCTTACCCTAAATTATAATTAGATTTTGATCTTGAACTTGCAAAAGGATCATTGTAATTATAAGAAGATTACAAATAGTAAAAAATTCCAAGGGGAGTTTGGGGAGTGGATGTAGGCAAGGATTTGATAACCAACTAACCACTATAAATCTTTATGTTTGCCTATCTCTCTCTTTTTTTATCTCATTTATTCCATTGATCCTATCTCTCTCTTCTTTATCTCATTTATTCCATTGATCCTAATTGTTGCATACTTTGTTACTTAATTATTTGCAAGCTTGTGGGTTAATATTGATTGATCATACCCTTAATGGTTATAGTTATGTTCATGGTCATTCATATATACTCTTTGAAACATGAGCATATAGTTATATTTGGTTGCTTAATTATTTATGTTGACCCCATATGTACACATTTTGATAATGTCATTTTGATGAAACCAAAACTAGATTAATTAGTGATAATTTATGCACTCAAAGATAATGCAAATATGGCTCTTAAGTTAAATAAAATTATCTTTATATTTGCTGTCTAATAGAGTGTCACGGTAGTTACCTTAAATTACTACCATTACTATCCAAGTATTTTAAAAGTGCTTTCAGGCAAAAGTTAAGTTACTACCGTTACCCTAAGTCACTACTGTGACTTAACTTATTAAAAGACACAGAAGCAGGCAAAAGCAAAAGTTACTACCATTACCACAAGCCAATAACGTGGCAAAAAGGAGTCACGGTAGTTACTATAAGTAACTATCATTACCTTCTGGAACCTGGCAAAACATCACGGTAGTTACCATAAGTCACTATCATTATCCACAATAATAATTCAAAAAATATAGTTGTTGGGAGATGTTGGAACCTGTTTGAAAATAATTGTAAAGCCTATAACTTGCATCATTGAGCTGAGATTGATGGTCTATATCTACCATAAGCTTTGAAGTGATTTTAGAGAAGTTTCACACATCAAAACACATAGTCAAAGTAGAATCAAATCATCAAAGTTCAAATTTCTTAGTTCTTTATGTTAGAACACAAAAGCTTCATCTCTATTCTTTTGTGTGTTCAAACTTGTTCTAGCTAGACTGCTCTTCATATCTTTTGCTCTAGCGAATTTCTAAAATCTTGAGTGATTCTAAAACTCATCTCATCTTTATGTAAACTCTGTGTTTGGACGAAATCCTAGAGAACTATTGTAAAGGGTGCAATCTCTAGCTAGACACAACCATGTGCGGTCATAGGCTCTTGTTCATGAATCCCACATTGGAAAACATGAAGACCTGCCTCTAACTCTCTCCCTATATATTTAAACCCCCCTCAACATCTTTTGTTTTAGTAAATTTGTAAAGTCTTGAGTAACTCTAAAACTCATCTCATGTTTGTGTAAACTTGTGTTTGGGCGAAATCCCAGAGAACTATTGTAAAGGGCGTAATCCCGAATTCTACTTGTGTAAAGCTTTAGGCGTAATCTCAGATCACTGGTGGAACCTTAAATCAGTTGATTTAAGAGAAATGGACGTAAGAGAAGAGATTAACTCCGAACCATTATAAATAGGCTAAGCTTTCTCAATCCCTACTTTAATTGCTATATTGTTTATTTTTATTGAACTTGTTTGAATTGCCTTCATACTTTGCATTTAGGGTGTTAAATTGCATTAGAAATTTTAAATTCCTATTCAACCCCACTTTAGAAATTGCCATACAAGGGAACAACATTTGGTATCAGAGCTTGTGCTCTTGACATTTATAAAATCCAACGATTTTTAGAGCTAACGATCATTATGGCAGGAATTTCAATAAGTATATTCTAAGAGGGACAGGCCTCTATTATTTTGTGGCACAAACTAAAATCTATGAAAAATTAGAATGAAATGTCATATAACATCAGCTTATGATCTTTGGGATATTGTTGAAGAAGGACCATTTGTTCTTATGACCAATGATGGTCAACGAACAAAAAAAAAATCTGAATACATCATCGAAGATAAGAAAAATTTGTCACTCAATCACAAAGCCATTGACATACTATTATGTGCGCTTGATAAAACCGAGTTCAATTGGGTTTCGGCATGTGAAACCGCAAAGGAGATTCAAATTTTTCCATCAACTTCTTAGCTTCAGGAAAGCTAGAGAAGTCTCCACCTTAAAAAGGATTCGTGGTGGGGGATGGAGCAGCGGTATTTAAGTCCAGAGCGGGAGAAGTAGGGGCATAGCTTGTGCTGGCCTGTGTAGAAGTAGGCTCGACATGAGTAGGAGGAAGAGAGGCAGTGGTGTTAGTCATTTCCTTGACCTGGTTGATGATGGATTGATGCTGGGTGTTGAGAGCATTAGTGAAGTTAGCAGATTGGGTATTGAGAGCATTGCTGAAGGAATCAGCTTGTGTTTTAAGAGCGGTGGTGAGTGCATTTTGAAAAGTCTCTTATTGTTTCTTGAGAAGACTGGCGAAAAAAGTGTTCATGGCATCCTGGTAAAAGGTGTTGGCCATTAGTACCTTCAAAAGAAAGGAAAAGAAAATGGTAAGAATTTTTAGTGGAAAAGGACGGACAGATGCAATGGTACATCGGGAAAAGGATTCCCTTCACCGAGTTTATTGGTTGAGTAATTTTTTGGGTGACGGACCACCGATTTTTGGTTTGCAGGGTGAGAAGACTCTATTCTTGAGTTTCTTATGGGTGTATGCATGTCAATGTCATGATGCATGTCAAAAAATATTTCATGGGTTTATGCATAAAAGGGTTAATTATTACGGTGCACAGAACCTAGAGTCCAAGGCTAAGACAATTATATGCACAAGGGTGAAAGGTAGCTTGGTTTAAGAGTCCCTGTCCCACTAGAGCATCGATATACCTAACCACATGTGAGTTAAAGAGACTTGATTGGGTCCAACAGTACAGATTGCTTGTTACACCACCGAAATGATCGGGGATTCGTCGCAGGGTAGAATGCTTTCGCTATCTCCCAACATACTCAAAGAGAGTTGTCGAGCCAATGCTACTCACCATCCAAAAGTTTTCCTAAATCTAAGGTTTAGGCAATGAGCCTTTTTTATGCAAAGTGATGTATGAAAGTCAAATTAAACTTGAGTGTCAAATGGAGATTATTTTGGAAAAAATCCTTAATCAAATAGTAATCCTCTTATTTGCTTTCCTTTTATTGAAAAAAGGGTGGCAACTAGTCCCCAGTGGAGTCGCCAACTGTGAGGCCTCGCCCGAATGCCCCCTCTCCTGGCTCGGGAACGCCTTAAAGAAAGGCTAAGCGATTTTTAAGGGAGGTTAAGGTATGAGTTTCGGTGCTCACGATTGGAAGCGGCTATCGCCTCGAAAAATTATTTTGATTTTGAAAAGGGTTCGGGAATCGCCACCCTAATTTATTTAATGAGAAAATTAAGGAAAAAACCAAAGTTGACTCCAATTTATTAATCTTTGATCAATTTACCCAAGGATAAAGTCACTAGTCCTCGAGCCAGGTTGAGTTCGGGGACTAGGTTTTTTGTTGCAAGATAATCTCAGTTTGGCGCTTTAGTTTAATTTGACTTGAAAAATGATTTCATGAATGACGAATATTTAATGGAAATTTATAATGCATGAGCATGACATAATTATGAGATATATGAGAAAAAGTAAAAAGCAAGTATTTAAAGAGCGAGAATTTAAATATCGACAAGTAAAGGAGAGTATTTCCTCTAACCCTTATGGGTATTAGGGAAATCACGAGATCGTTCCTTTACTCCAAAAATAATTAAATAATTGCTTTAATTGAAAATTTACAAGGAAAGTATAAATTGACATTTACACAAAAAATAAAAGGGGAAAGGGGATTAGTTGGGATTTGGATCTGAGACTTGGATTCAAATTCCAAGCGTGCCTACGTACCCTATTGGATGGGGATCAAAACCCACATAGTTCGTTCCACGGTGAGGTGGAGGGATTTTGGGATTGGTCAGATTCGATTGGTTTGATTTGGTTTGGGATTTGAGTGAGGGTAAGAGATTATACCTTCTTTGTGGTTTTGAGTGGTGGGAGAGTGGTTTTACCGGATCGGAGTTCCGTTTCGAAAAATGGGACTGATTAAAAAGAAAGGAAAATTTGATTGCTTGATTACTCAATTTTACTTAATTAAAAAGATTAATTAACTAAGATGATTAATTAAAAGGATTAATTAATGAAATTGAGTGAAAAATAATTAAAAAGGATTAATTAATTAATTAAAATTAATTTTTAATTAATTAATTAATTGAGATTGAAATATTTGGAAAAAAGGAAAATTAATTAATTAATTAAAATTAATTTTTAATTAATTAACTAATTATAAGTGGGAAAACTAATTAGAGAGAGAGAGAGAGAGGAAGCAAGTGGATAACAATCACAAATGCTTGGAGGTGTGTGTTTGGAGGAAATCAAAGGGGTATTTATAGGGGCAGATGGGGGTTGGAAAAGACCAAAAAGGGTATAAAAAGCAGAAAAAATGAGGGGTAAAGACGAAAATTTAGAAAAAAGGAAACGAGCAGCGAGACGCGCGTGAGCTCCACGCGCGTCCTCAAAGAAGATTTGCGGTGCTCCGACGGACGCGCCACCTCCTCCTGTGGATGTGTCAGTACGGGACTGACATGTCAGCCCCTGCTCTAGACACGCGTCTGCACGAAAAAGGTAGACATTCGCGACATGCGCCAGCGGAGCCGCGTACAGTCCACGCGCGTCCTCTAGCTAAGTTGGCGGACGTCCGCCAACGTGCTCTGCGGACGCCTGCAGAGCACGCGTGGGTTTGCGAGTTGGTCTCACGGATGTCCGTCAGCTCCTCGGGTCCCATGCCTTTTCGTCCTCCGGTTCAATTTTTGAGATTTTTCGGGTCAGTTTTTGAAGGTTTCGGGCAATTCTGAAGTCCAAAAGATTACCGGTCAGTGGCGGTAGATCCGAAATTAAATATCGGACATTTTGGCAGTCAGTTTTAAGGAAAATTTAGTCAGTTTTGGGAAAGTACTGTCTGGTACAAAAAGTCCAAAAAAGTGTCAGTCTCCTTGTAATATTATGCATGAAAATTCATTTTTTCAAGGGGCGCTACGCCCTTGATCCCTGCCCGTTAACCGGCTAGAGGGATCGCCGTACCGGCTCTGCGTAGCGCGCTAAATTTAGTGGGTGTCAAGCTGCGGCAGAAACATGAGGGTACAAAATTGAGGGTTCACACTGTTATGTTAAGTTCCTAATGTGTAAATGTAATTTTCCTGGTTGGAGGATGTTCAGATTGAACTATTCCATTATCTGTTTTCCATTCAGAAAGTTTGTTTCTTAATGTAACTGGATTGATATTTTTTGAAAATGGGTAAGAAATATTATTTTCAGAAGCATATATTTCAAACCAATCAAAAAATAAAATATTTACTTTGTGCAGAAGAACAAAATCATAAAACTTCTTCTGTACTTCTTGTCTAGAATCCAAAAAATTTTGAAAAAACCAAATTCTTTTTTCTGTATTACTAGATGAATAAAAATCTTCATGTAAATATTTTTATCTACTTCAAATTCTTTTTCCAAAGCATTACATTCATAAGTTATGTTTTGGGTTATTTGAGAAGTAGTGGGTGATGTAGGTAAGGATGGTTCTTCTTCCTATTCATTGTTTATATCAAGGGGTTCTATATAAATAGGATGAGGAATAGATGTACGATAGTCTACATTTTGGAAATCAGTTAGAGGTCTAATTTCTGATATCTTGATTGTACTGGTATATCCGAAGTGGAATACTTGGGTTGGATTCTGTTTGATGGTTCATGTACATTTGGTTGTGTATAAGGAACATGAATAATAGATGGTAATTTAGATAGTCTTCCTAAATCAATGGTTTCAGAGGTGGAAGCTGTATTTGAATATCTGGAACTGAAAGATCTCCTATCAAATGTAAGTTTGACCTTTTCATCATTAAATTGAGTAATTTTTGATAAATTTGTGTTTGGTTCAATCTGTTTTAGAGGTTCAGGTTGAGAAACACCTTCTAAAATCCAATCTTCTGGTAAAGTTATTTCTTTCCATTGAATGGATCTAGGAACTATTGTATTTGACTTTGTTAAGTCTGTTTGTAATAACAATGTCTCTCCTTTTTGAGAATGGAATTTATGTTTGGTTGCAAAGGCAGAGATCATAGCATTGTAATGTATTTTGAACATTAATGCTACTAGAATTAATCCTTCAAGCATTTTGTAATTATGAGTTTTAATTTGTAAAATAATACTTGATAAAATGTTTTTATCATTTAATGAAACAGTAATATTTGGGTAACAATCAAATGAAATTGGTCCTCTATTCATACTTGATTCGACTGAACTGAGTAATGAGTTATGGAAGTTTGTGAATTTGGCATCCCTAAGGACTGCGAGAATGGATGTATCTAGTCCTTCTCTGGTAAGAGGTTTGATTCCTACCTGAACTAGGCCAATGTGGGTGTACTTAAAGTTTTTAGCTTTATGTTGTTGTAATGATTTCTGGGAAAGAATATATATTGTTTCAAATGGTTTTGAAATTTGAATATTTCTTTCCTTTGTTTTAATCGTAAAATCAAATTTAAAAAAGTTTAATTTACTTGATTTATAAATCTGGTTTTGTTGTACTTTGGGAATTTCCCAATCATCAATTGACTTTCAAAAATCTTCAATAGTAATTTCTTCACTATCGATAATTCTTTTAATTTCAGATTCATTAGAATTGGAAGATGTAGAAAAAGATGATGTAGTTATACAAAGAAATGTATCCATTATGTAATAAATTTTTGAAAAGAAAATCAAAATAAAATTTTCTCCGGTTATACCTAAATTATGCCCACAGGATTTACTGCCTCTTTTTAGGACTTACAACCTAGCTATTCAGGTTCAGTGGAATGAAAATATTATTCCTATTTCGAAGCAAACATATATTACAAAACAAATACACATGCAAAGCAGAAATACAATTTCAACAACAGCACACAACAACAATCTACTCAACAATTTTATGAATCTAACCCAAGCAAATATTGTTAATTTTAAAATAAATTTCTTTTTTAATACTTTTCTGTAGGCGTAGCCTACTGGTCTTCTCATATATAATAATATAGATCTCCTATCAAATGTAAGTTTGACATTTTCATCATTAAATTGAGTAATTTTTGATAAATTTGTGTTTGGTTCAATCTGTTTTGGAGGTTCAGGTTGAGAAACACCTTCTAAAATCCAATCTTCTGGTAAAGTTATTTCTTTCCATTGAATGGATCTAGGAACTATTGTATTTGACTATATTATTATATATGAGAAGACCAGTAGGCTATGCCTATAGAAAAGTATTAAAAAAGAAATTTATTTTAAAATTAACAATATCTGCTTGGATTAGATTCATAAAATTGTTGAGAAGATTGTTGTTGTGTGCTGTTGTTGAAATTGTATTTTTACTTTGCTGGTGTATTTGTTTTGTAATATCTGTTTGCTTAGAAATAAGAATAATATTTTCATTCCATTGAATCTGAATAGGTAGGTTGTAAGCCATCAACCTGAATTCATTAAAGCAATTAGAGATCAATTGAGTAAGATTGACTCATCTTCCTCAGCAACCTCCAGACAGGTTATACCTGATACTCCTGAACAATCTAGAACTGTTAGTGTATTAAACAGGAAACTTCAACAGGAAACTGATGAAGAAATACTAGGTCCATCATATAAAACACAAGTAAATAAATTACATTGGCAGACTTCTGTCCCCAGAATTACAGCTCTTGACATTAGCACTGAACATAAATCAAACATCCTTGCTCAATTTAAGTTAAATGTTTCTTCTGTTTATGAATGGAACATAGATGGAATGTCAGACTACAATATTCTAAGTTTATTACAACAAATGACAATGGCTGCAAATGCATATAAAATACAAATAGGGACTCCTGACAAAGCTATTGTAGAGCTCTTGATTGCAGGATTCTCAGGTTAATTAAAAGGATGGTGGGATTTTCATTTAACATCCCAACAACAATTAGAAATCCTAAATTCTACCCAAACTTTTGAAGATGGGACTCCCATCTTTGACGAAGAAGGAAATAGAATTCAAGATGCTGTTGCTACATTAATCCTTACTATTTCATTACATTTCATTGGAGATCCTTCACATTTTAAAGATAAAAATGTTGAATAACTCAGTAATCTTAGATGTAAAAATCTCAGTGAATTTCAAATATATAAAAATACATTTTTAACTAGAGTAATGCTTAGAGAAGATTCTAACCAACCTTTTTGGAAGGAAAAATTCCTTGCAGGATTACCTATCTTATTAGAAGAAAGGGTTAGGAATACTATCAAACAAACCTTTGGTTATCCCATTCCATATGATAGATTGACTTATGGAGAGTTAATTAGTTTAACTCAAAAGGAAGGTCTTAAAATTTGTCAAGACTTAAAATTACAAAAACATCTTAAATAGGAAATGAAAAAGACCAGACAAGAACTCGGTAGTTTTTGTCAACAATTTGACCCATATATATATATATATATATATATATATATATATATATATATATATAATTTATTTATTATAATTAGAGGTGGCAAACAAATTGGGTTGGACCAGTTATACGATCAAATTGTGAACATATTAAATTATTCATCAAAATGATGCTAAAAAGAATTTCAAATCAAATTTGAGTGAATTTATAAATTTCAAGTATGTACCTAGTTGAATTTTTATTAATTAAAATTTTTGTTAAAAATATTTATATTTATTTTTAATTTAATTCAATTCAAACAAATCACTTTTATATATATATATATATATATATATATATATATATATTATATGAGGGAACATGGAAGAGTCATGACGCCTTCAAAATAATTTGAAAAATTTAATAAATATTACATGTATTTAATTTTTTTAAAAAATAATTATATTTCAATATTTGACCCTCTCAAAATTAAAAATATTTATTATAGTATAATGGGATATTTTTAATTTTTTCTCTTCAAAAATAAAATTCAAGCTCTGCTAATATATATACGTGTATAATTTTTCTAATAATAATTAAACACTTTAGTCACTATTTTACTCAAAATTAAAATTAATATAGACATGTTACTAGCACATAAAATAGAAAATAAATGGTAAAAGTGATAAATTGGTCCTTTAACTTTATTGTCGAGAACAATTAATGCTAAATTTTTGGCGATTGAGTGTCACGTGAGCATTTTCATTAACTTTAGGACTCCGTTGTTTTTGAATGGTAAATTTTAGGTTTTTTTTTTATTTTAAAAAATTTAATTTATCCTTAATTGTCTCTGATAACAAAGTTGAGACACTAACTTATCACTTTTGCCAAATAAAATCTTAGCTAAAAAAAAAAAAGTAATTGGCAAGTTTTGTGGTGTGTTTTGGACGCGGCGCCGCATAGAGTTGTTATATTATGGACCCAGGTCTACCTTGCACCATGGACCTGGGTTCAAAACACGCCGTTTTATTGAAATAAAAAACACGCTGCCTCTTTTTTTTTTTTTTTTTAAATCAAAATCGCTCTTCTACTGTTCATCGTCTTCTTCGCGCAACTGATTCTCTCAAACCATAGTTTTTTTTTGCTCATGTTCTTCTTCTTCTTCTTCTATTAGTGTTAGGTCTTGCAAACGTTTTGCTACTCTTCCTTTGACTAGATCTTTTGCTTTCAATTCTTCTTTATATCTATCTCTCACTTGTTGATCAGTCATATATGATATTATTGAAAATTATCTTTTAATCAATACCCTTACTTTGAATTCTATTTGATCGAAATAACAAAACTAGTTGTTGATTAATAAAAAAAATAAAATAGATAATTTAGTATTGATTTATAATCATGAATCTGAT